>JAANDG010000403.1:0-136722 GCA_036852015.1 Pelodera strongyloides | reverse complement strand
TTTTCAGTCCATTGGGAGAGTAGAGGCAGCAATGAAAAAGCTACTCAAAGACCCGCACGCTGATATGGAATTAATGAGGGAAGCGGAGCAGAGAGCAACCTCGCTTGCCGAATACCTCGAACAGAGAACCAATGTATGTTTAAGGAGTAAAGTTTGCAAACAATAAATTTAGATAAGAGGTAGATGCAGGAAGTAGTACATAGTAAATTATATACTTATAGGCAAACACTACACCCTTGGTGCCGAGACGCAAAATGCAAGAAGGTGTCAGTAATAACAACAAGGTAGTGAATTATTTGTTTTAGATTCTATTGTACAAGTTAATATCATGAAGAAAACAATTTCACAAACTGTATACATTTAGAGCTCGCTGAGGGACCCTTCTCCATCTCCAGTTTTTGCTAACACCTTGAATACGTCCTCGGAGAGAAAAACAGCTTCAATTGCGGTCATTGCCACTGGCTATCAGCTGCAAAAGGTTCTTTTTTTTCACCAGACTTTTATACGCTTATATACACGACGTACGAACTGATAAAGCGTTAACAAATCAATATATGGTAATAAGCTGTAAATAATCTAGATGCAAATTAAAGCTGTATTTAGCGGAAGCGCCGCAACGCCGGAGAAGAGGCCGTTCTTGAAACAATGACCGTTAAAATAAGAAGTGTGTTTTGTGCGAGCTGCTATCGAGAAGTCCCTCATAATCATGAGGAAGATATCATCGACTGGGTCGAGTGTAACGCGTGCAAGCAATGGCATCACAAAACATGCGTTAACGATGTATTCCCTTGCGGTCACAGTATTAATAAGTGAGAGACGAAAAATAACCACGATATTTGCAGTTAGGATGGTTTGCTTTTCGGCACTATACCTTTAGTGTGCAAATTTGACACCTAATTTTTGATTTTTTTTGCATTCGCAGCGTTGTGTTTGTTTTATTGTATGAGTCAGTTCTTTATATCGGTAATAGAGTTAAAAGTAGGTTAAATGCTTTGTTAATTTGTGTATTAATAAATAGTTTAGAAACGGAAAAAGAGTCAGAGACAAGTATTCAAACTCAATAATAAGATTGGCCTAATGAAAAGCCGTCATAAACAAACTACCAGTGCAGTAGTAATCAAACAATATAAAATGAAGCTAAACACGCATATAAGTACACGAGAAAACAATAGAAGAGAGGACATATATATAATCTATACAATCAATCGAAAAAATTCAAAATTTTAAATTCCCGCCAAAAATATTTGAATTGCCTGAGATATCAGGGCGGGGTACGGGACAGGGCCGTCCTGCACATTTGCCGCACGGTGCACCCTATTTTAGTGCAGAGCATTTGAATTTCAGAATTTATTGGAGCCATTCTTTTTCGCCCTTGTTGAAATTTAGTTTGATCCGATTTTATTTTCGGGATCCTCTGACCGTATCTACGGAAGTATTCCCACTCAGGAGTTCTTTGTTCGTCCCAAATGTACTTGTTTCGCTAGACTCCTCGCGCACTCGCATCGTACCAAAGACCTCATTGAACATGCTCCCATCTTCGGGCATGAGTGCGCATCTTGCATTTATACGGGATTCATGTTTTATTTTTTATTTTGTATAATTTTATCTTTATCCTTTTCTTACAGACATGCCGAGGCGGAGTGTGCTTGAATATGCAGAACGACGAGGTCGACTGGTCAACCTGGTCAACAAAGGCACTGGAGCCATCACCTCCAACCAAAAAGCACGTCGAGCAGAGTGTCCACGTTCAAGAGGAGGAGGAGGAGGAGGTCCACGAGCCCAGAAGCAGATTCCAGGTAGTTTTCGTATTCTCGCCCGTGCTCACCAACGTCTTCGGTGTACAGTGCACACACCCAAACCACATACACCACACACTTAGAAGTGAGCACACTCATGACATGCACAGACACAGACACACACGCGCACACACACATACACACACTCACACACACACACACACACACACACTCACACACAACACACACACACACACACACACACACACACACACACACACACACACACACACACACACAAGTGAACATCACGTCTTATTATTATATGCGTCACCCTACCAAGCATGTTTCGTCGTTCTATTTCTATCTAAACAATAAGCCTATATAAACAATAGAATTCTATCTAAGCCATTTTATTATAGTATTTTTCTTTGGTTTAGGGGGACTATGGAAGCGAAGCTAACCGAAGTTCGCTGTCGTTGGTTGGTAAATGTGACGAGTGGAGACAGAGACACCAGATAACAGATACTACCACATGATTCAAACTGGAAGTGCGCAAACAAAGATTAGTTTCTTTTTTTTTACGTTTAATCATTGATTCATAGACAGTTTTATTCTATTTGGCGTATTCTTTGCGTAAAATCATAGCATACTAATATCAATTGGGAAATGATTTACTATCACAGTCTTACGCTAAAATTTCGCATTACACTACCCGCATACCCGCGCATAAAATAGATGGGGTGCTCATGTAAAATAGGTGGGAAGATGGGCTAGGGCTAGTTTTAGTGGGGGTTTGGGTTTGGGGTAGTTTAGTAATGAAAACTAAGTGCTGTAGTATGTAACATAAGGGGGGGGGGTGGTTGTAAAATGGTAGTGCAAAGGATAGTTTTAGGAGCAACTAGGGGTGGTTTTAGGGAGCAACTAAGGGTAGTCTTAGGGAGAAACATATTGTGTTCGTAAGTTAGTACATTTTTTATATAAGGGGTACGTACTATGGTTTAAAATGTCTACCGACTATTCCGCAATCCTATCGAGTTGTTGTGCCAGTCTTTATACTTGTCTTGTGTCGCGGTCCTGTCCATCGTGTTGCGGTCTTTGCAACATGAACTAGAATCGCAATCCTCGGATTGGGCTCTGATAACAAACCGGGATCTTATTGACTGTTAATTAAGTGCTAAATTTATGAAGGCTGATTCCGTATCGCGGCACGGGTACAATCCATCTTAATAACAATAAGAGTGGTGTATGGAAAACAAACTGAGGGTTACAAGAGAGAAAAGTTGAAAATAGTGAGGTGAAAAAGAGAGAGAGTGCGGAATAAACAGCGTACGGAAGAGTAGCCAATGAGAAAACTTCTGGTTTTGAAGTTCTAACTTTTTATAAAAGATGTAAACTACGTGATTGTTGTTCTATTCATCCAAGGATAATACACCACATCCTAAAGGAACCATTTACAAAAAATGGTACCATTATATGAGTTGAGCTGATGTGCAGTCGGCTGTTTGTCATCTTCCGGTTCTCGGTATTCCTCTCCTCAGAAACCTGCTAGTTTCCACTGCTTTCTTATGGTTTGTGGTTTCTAGAGCAGTGATACCGCACAAGCGCTGTCCTTCCTACATTTTTGTTTTAAAGACATAGCCTGGAAAGATTCATACTTTAACTATGCAAGGGTCATCATTAGCCCATCACACGATACTGTAGATTTACTTGATAGCGTAACACGGGACTAGAATTCTCTTTCTGAACGACATTTGCGGAACAGGACTTGCATTTCACAATGTTGGCGGCAAGTTGGTGGATGAGGGACACACAACCACAAGGAAGGAAACTGTCCGAATATCTTTGATAAATGCCTCGGTGAGGATTCTTTGCGACTTCAAAACTTGCAATCAGGTGAACCCCCGGAGATAGCACACGCACTCGTCACAGAAGGTATGAATGCCAGAGGGAGGCGCCTAGTTGGTGGGCGGCACACGGTCCGTCCCACTTTAGACTAGGTACTGGGCGACGGCTGTAGACTCTCACCGGTTTTTGTGCGATCAGTGCAATCACTGGACAATTCCCAGCCGATATGCCGTGTGTTGTGTTATCTTATCAATCGTCAACCGGGGTAGCCAATATCCAATTCAAACTTCAAACGCGAAGAATCCGCCCTAGGGTGTTTGTCAGAGATATTTAGAGAGTTTCTTTCCTTGAAGGTTGTGCGTCTCTCGTCCACTAATTTATCTTCATCATTGTGAAATGCAAGTTCTGTTCCACGGATGCTGTTTGGGGAGGGAATTCTAGTTTCTTGTTATGTTATCTAGCAAATCTGCAGTATCATGTGTTGGGTTAATGTTGACCCTATTGTAGTTGATGTATGCCCCTTTTTAGGTTATGTTTTTCGAACACAAATGTATGAAGGGCAATACTTCTGTGGTCTCACTGTTCTTGAAACCCCAAACCATTTGAAAACTCTGTGAGCTCGTTTGTTCCTTTGGAAGAGACACTACCAAGAACCTGTTGGTTAGCAAAACTGCCGACTGTGCATCCAGCTAAAATCATGCAAATGATGCCATCCTTTTTGTAAATTGTGCGTTTTTTGTATGTGGTATATTGTCCTATGGATGAGCAGAACCCAAAACTCAAGTAGTTTATACAATTTTTGTACAGCAAGATTAGAATTATCTGAAAACCAAACGTTTTTCTCACTGGCAACTCTCTCCTTATCGCTGCTCGAACTCACTCACTCTTCTGTCTCTTCCATGTCCCTTTATTTTACTCCTCTTTCTCTATTTGTAACCCTCTGTTTGTTTTCATACATTCTTCTTATTGTTATTAAGATGGCTTCTATCCGTGCCGCGATACATAATTTGGCTCCATAAACTTAGCACTCTATTAACGGTCAGTAAGATCCCAGTCTGTTATCAGAACCCATTCCGAAGACTAGGATTCTATTTCAAGTTGCAAGGACCGCACCATGATGGACAGTACCGCCACGCAAGAAAAGTATAAAAACAGGCGTAACTCTCGTTAGAATCGCATAATCGGGTAGGCATCATCCCCTTTAAAAATATAGTAACACAGTATGTTGCTCCCTGAAAATGCATTATGAGTTTGGAACGGAACGGAACCTTTAAAATTCAGCACTTATTTTAATGCCGCTTGACACTTCTTAACATGGGAGGGGTGATGGATGATGCTAATGATGTAGTGGGAAAGAATAAGTAGAGGGAATGTGAGAACTTTGGGTTTTTGTAAGCATTCCTGTGCTTTTCTAAATTTCTATGCATTCCTGACTGCTATATTGAACCATATTGCAGAACCTTCCATTTCCTATGGGGCCTATGTCTCTTCTGCTGTGGTGATGTGGCTGGAGATTCTTGGCGTGAACACCTTGACTCATAGCGGGAAAGGAAGTAAAAGTTGGTCAATCGTCGCGTCGTTGGTGTTGGTAGATCCTTTATCTCTCCTCTCATCCTGGCTTATGTTTCCTGATTTGTCTCTATCTCGTATGTGTTTTGTGTTAATTTTTCTAGGGGGGGGGGGGGTGTCTGGTGATTACTGTCATATGTCGGTAGTGAGTAGTCATATGTCTATTTGTGTTGTAATGCTTCTGAGCTTAGTTAGAAGTTAGATCGAATTCGAGGCGAGCAGTTTCCGGAAAGAAACTGAGAAAACGTTTTTTTTTTTACTTCACTCACTATTTTACTTTCAGAGGTATAACCGGGTCGAAGGAGAATCGGGTAAACGTGGCGACGCAGGTCTGTACAACGATTTGAGAGTCGCCGAATTCCTGCTTCAGCTGGAATGGTCGTGTGGTACTGCTTTTCCGCTCCATCTGTTTTCTACTACAGGAACTACGGTAATTTTTTTGTCTTTGGTTATGCTTATTTCATACACTACTGGTTGGAAAGGTGTTCGTAGTGAAAGGTCCACAAGTTTTCCGTCTTGGGCTAGACGTTAGTGTTAGTGCAAGTACAAGTATTATTTGCTGCCGTTGTGGTACGTACAAACGCCTGTAATGTGTTGACCGTGTTTCTTATTTACCGGAATAACTTTTCAAACTACTGTCCACAAAAATTAATCTGTCCACTTTCAGTAATTCCCAAATTGCCAGTAATTTCTAGTAGTTTACATGCGCACTACACGCTTGCGTAGAAATTGGGTTTGCCCAATTGCTAACTCTTAGGTTTTTTTTCCTCCATATTATTTTTGTAGTCGCTTTTGCCCAGCGGTGCAGTTACTAAAATAACGGGTTGCTATAGGTTGCTGTTAGAACAACTGCGTTTTCACATCCGAGTTCTTGGTCGCGGGTTCAATAAGGAATTTATTGGTTCACAGGTCCTTTTTTCAGGTTGTCGGTGTCTCTCGGCTATTCTTACTGTGTCAGGAACTGTTGCGAGTTGGCGTGCCATAGGATGTCATCGAGACTCTAACCTATGTCTCGTTATCATCATTGATTGATCGCTGATTGGTTATTGTTTTGTGATAGAATGACTGGCGTGCAACTTCCCCAAAATAAAACGTCTTTCCCGGGGAAGTTGACACGAACTATTGTGCCGGTTTTGACGCGTCGGTCAGTTTTCGTGTTCTACGTGTCGATGTTTGTGTTGAATGTGTGGCAGATCTTTTGGTGGGGAAGGATTGACGCACACTTTGACACTTGTGGTATTTGAATGCGTAAATATGTATCTGACAGGATGCAAGGTGGTAAAGTGTGTTTGGTCGAGATCGATGAATGTGAACCACTCTGTGTGAATGTCAGTTCCAAAGTGTTTCCTTATGTTACTATTCCTTATGTGTCCATTGTCCATTCATATATTTCCGCCGCAGAGTAGATGTTTTGAGATTACTTGCGCTATCTGCAAAGTACTGTGTTCGTAGTTGGAGGATGCTGACTATGCTGAGCTTCGCGTTCTCATATGGGCCATTTTACGAGCTTATTCTATGTGATCATATGTAGACTGAAGTTGCCAATTTAGATCAAAGCTTCCGTGAGATACAGTACATGTTGAGTTATAGGTATGAATGAGCAGTTGGAATTGTGAGGCTATTTATTGGACTTTCTGGGCTTTTCAAGTTTGGAGACTCCTACTGTTCTGCAGTAACTTTAGGTTCTTTTGCTAGTCACCCCCACCTGTGGCGGCCGCCACTTTTGAGTTTAATTGAACCCAATATGCTGGCGTTAATCGGGGTAGTCATTGTAACCACGATTGTCTTCACCCCTAGTACTGGGATCATTTTTACGTATAGAAATTCTTGAAAATTTATTGGAGGAAGCTTATGCATTGCAAATGTTGACAATAAACAATAATCATATATGCACATAAATAGCACAAAACAGAAAAACGACACAGAATCAGTAAATTGGTTAGAAATGATGATTTTGTTCAGTCAGCCACTATGGTCCCTGAACTAATGACTAGCCTGGGTACATCGTAATGAGGGTTAAAGCGAAATGCTAGCCTCTTTGGAAAATTTGCATATGATAAGCAAATCCTATGTATCCTATGCTAATTGTGTACGATTGCCGTGGACGATCGTACAAAATTAGCATAGGATACATAGGATTTGCTTATCATATGCAAATTTTCCAAAGGGGCTAGAATTTCGCTTTAACTATGTATTATAGTAGGTATCCATGGCAGGTAGATTAGTTTTAAAGAAATCATCCCACGCGAACACATTTGCGTTTAGTCAAAACATACAAAGAACACATTGCACATAAAAAGAAAGATGCAATTGAAAACGGTAGTATCCCGTGATGAAGTACACACCAAAGTGATTAGAGAAATCGGGGTGCATTAGGGTAGTAAATATTCATACCAAAGGAATATAACTATAGGAGGATTGCTTATTAGGGCTCAGACTTGTTGTTAGACATGTTGTCACTTTCCTGTGGAGATGAGAGAGCTTTTGATATTCATTAGTCATTTAGATAGATCAAACCTTGTTAGGTTTACTTACACACTTACACTATAAGTATGTACCAAATGAACAGCCTATTATAATTCCCTGAATGAAAAAAAACACATTGTAAACATATAATAAGAAAAAAGAAAAAATATACATAAATAAAGAATTAAGGCATTATGACTGAAATGGAAACGTTGGGCGCAGTTGCGTGAATATGATACAAGGTGGACTACAGACTGGTTTTTGAAACGCATCGTGGACGACTGAATTCTTACGTATTTATGCTAATTTGCTCGAATTTAGCTCGATTTTTTATTCTAATTTATGCTCACCTGATCTGCATAGGCCGCATCAAAATGCTGGTGTAGTTGCTGTGTTTCAAAAACCGGCCGGTGTTTCGCTTTAACATGATATCAATAGTAATAGTAATAGACCTTGTATCTATTTGACAATTAAGATGGATCCTCTAACCTCTAAATTTAGTACTACCTACAGTACTACTGCATGTAGTTTATGGTATTCTATGGTAGTTTACAATGGTACTTGAGTTAGTACTAGAGAAAAAATGACTTACTTTTCAATTACTATTACATATTTTGGATTACAATTAAAATTAATGACAATAAAACTAGTTAATAATAAAAATCGATAGCTAGACTGTCGGCTTTTGGTAAACATTGATCCCCTTGAGACCGTCAAAGAACCCGTGCTTCATATGGACAGTAATGTACAAAGCAAGTGTACGCCATACCTAAAAAAAAGTATTTTATACCTTATTATTACTATGAGCGCGTGTTGTGGTGGTACTCGTGTTAACTAATTTGCATAGCAGGGCAACGCCCCAAAATGTGCTCTTGGTGCGCGGCGATGTAGCTGGACGGTAGTTGGGCAACATCCCCTCGACTACGATATTACATATGTCGCTGGGCCGCCGCATCACGCTCATAGGTCTTATTATATAAAGGACAAACTGTGATTTGTTTTATGCCCACAACGTTTTTCTACGTCTAAAACCTTTGCTTTGGTATAAATGGAACTTTTTTTCGCAACTCTACAAATTAAGCGCATTTAATTCTTACTACATAAACTTTGGAATATACTCTTCGGACGTTTCATATTAGTATTGGAAGGACGCCTCAAGGGGGCAATAGCAATAGCAATACGGTTGCTTTAAAGCGTACATGTGCATAGCCTTCTTAATAAAATGCTAATAAAATATTTGACCCACCCGAATAGCATCAATTTTCTGTTGTTCATTCAAATCCTTTAATTGAGTTAAATGAGCAGATAGAGAGTACTCCATGGCGTCCTGAAATAACAAAGTTTGCTGATCGAAGTTCGATTCCCAGCACCTACCAAATATTTTGCAGAGCAACCTGATCCTATGCCCAGGTATTCCTCCCCTGTAAGTCTAATTACGATCAGGGGTACACGAGGATTAAACCCTACTCCCCTAGCTTACGGCCAAGAACACTAACACTGCACCACCACATACCTGGAAGATATCCCAGTATTCTCCCTTGAAGCCCCTTTCTGCGAATTTTACGTGTCGTTGGCCAATTCCGTATAAATATGGGGCTAATCGTTCCATGTGATATAGGTTCTTCACTGTTTGTGCGACCGTCTGGAACAAGGGATTTGGTTTTCAGGTTTAATTATTTTAATTATGTCAATATGAAATTGTGCGAGTCAACGAGCGAGATCCGTCAGGTTGATGCCACATCAGATGCGCGGCCAATTCCAGCCCTTGCACACATTTTTTAACAGGGCGGTAGATTCGCCTGAAGTGCGCAAGAATTATGCCAGAGGCTGACTTTGTTGCGGTGCACAATGTGAGCCAGGCGAGCGCAAAGCAGCGCCGGTAAAAATCAATAATTACATCCAAAATGAATAACCTTACCTGAACGAATTTGAGCGCCTGTGAGCGGAATTCCTTGCCATGTTTCCACGTATCGCCCTCGTAAGTCGAAATAAAAGGGAACAATTTCTTGCAATTTGGGTTATGCTCAAAGATGTAGCAGTAGATTGATGAGCCTGGAATTCGTTAGGCTCTTAGTGGACGATACGTAACTAACCGCACTAGTTTCAAAAATGCTACCGGCACACAAGCAATAAGCAAAGGACCGGCGCGCGCGCTAAAAAGGTCGCGTCTCTTATCTATGCCTCTACTGTGTACCCGTGCGTGACCAGAGTTTATTTTCAAAGCATGGTTTGTGTGACGTTATTTAGACTGACTACTACTGATTACACATAAAAAAACAAGGTAGGGGAAACAGAAAGGGGGCAACAATTCCGGCAATTAGAGAATCGAACCAAGAGCCTTCAGCCTTCCAAACAAAGCATATATCCACTACACTATAGAAACAACTCACCCAATTCATATAAGAAGTCAAAATCGTCGCTCCACGTCCTTCGCAGTAGCTCTTTTTCGTAGACATCGGGCTCCCACGTTTCAATGTTCGGCATAATCACTTGTGAGTTCTTCTAAATCGACAAAAATAGATAATTCATAGCTTATCGAATGATTCAGCGGGTTTATAACATTCAATCAACAGGGTAACAACAGCGACAACCTTTGACACGCTGGGACACTAACACTTGCGACCATTTGACACGCTGGGACACTGCGACCAACTTTGACACGCTGGGACACTAACGCTTGCAAGGACTCAAGGACACTGACACTGAGAAAAATTGGAGGGTTCGCAATTCGTACTCTTCAAACTTCAAACCCGTACCTTCGCCTTATATTATTGTTAGTCATACTCATCGCCTTACAGTTTTAGGTAAGGTTATCACGGTTTTTTTTTTAAATTAAAAAGCTACTTCAGTGTTTGTTGCCACTGTCTAGTTTGACTTATAATCAATCTTATGGTTAACAATGCGTAATTTTTATATGTGCTCTAACCTGAACGATGACGTTCGTCATTTTTCACTTTCTATGGAAGTGTGTTTTAAATATTGACGGAACTAGGACCGAGTGCTCCCTAGGGCACGTATACATACTCGTTCACTGACTTTGAAAACTTCAACGGAAAAGAAAAGAAATCAAAGTTGTGCTTGCAACATGTGCACATCTTATCTTTATATAGTAACAAAAGATCAAACGTGTATAAAGTGTACGTGTAAAGACATCAACGTTAGTAGTTAATACCTCTAATGTGCTTAAAATTAATAACTTGGCAATAACTTGACGATACCTTTACTTAGCCTTAATGTTTATGGACCTTACATTCATGCGTTTCACTTCATTTCACTCCGAACGATGCACCACTAACATGCGATGGTTACTACACATGTCAAAGGCCATCTTGTGTCCCATTACAAAATATGGTTGTCCTTGCGCCCGCCATAGTAATCTACGCAAAAATACAAACACCGAAGGACGACGCGGCAAACGATGGCTCTCTTCTGGCTAACAGGGCAAAAGTGTGCCAAACAATCGCCATGAGCCATTCCTAACGACGTCACCGGATCGGGGTAGCCTACCATTTCGACCACTGCTAAAGCGAATTACCATGCCGTTATCACCATATTGTGTACACAAGCATACTCAGGGGTAAGTGACCAAACATCAAAGTACAAACTACTTGGGGTAAAAGACCAAACATCAAAGCACAAACTACGCACGCCATAACGAGCTGGGAGCCGTCCAACCTTCCGGTTCACTCCGTTCTGCTTCTCGTGATGACCGTTCTCATTGTGGTTCTGATGGCTGACGTCGCTCATTCTACGCTGGCCAACTTGGTTCTTGCGGTCTGCTTGCGGCGTGGAGAAGGGCGCCGCCTTGCCGTTGCTGCTCGACTTGTCGCCTACGCTGAAATGGATATCGATTTAAACTAGGTATATGTTGTTTATTGATTCATCGGGACTAGATTGATTATCAGAGAATGTAAGTGACGACCCCATTGATTGAATAGTCAGCAATGCTGAACTTGAGAAAATGATCAATTATGAACGAGAGAGAGTGCGGTTTCGAACGCCTGATGACTCCCAGCGTTTGTTATGTATCGAGCGCAACGCGCATGGCACATCTAAACAAATATACAAACTTGGCTAGATATGCAAAGCGATTGATACAACAATTATTTCTTTACTTTTGTTTGAACAATAAATCCAAATTACTGCGGTACTCATGGGCTGTGAGCTATCACACGAGTCCAATATTCGTGTTCGCGAAAAAGCTGCAGTCTCTTAGCGTACAGTGAAAAGAGTAACAGGGACATACAGGGTACCGATTTCGGTTCCGGTGTACCAATACAATACCTAACAATAAGAGAAAGGGGTCGCTGTATTACAACATGACCGAGGAAGCAGCAAACGGCGAAGGCTTTTAAGACCTACTGCTAACCCTATGTCATCATGAAGACTCACTGTCCTATTATAGTGCATGTAATCAGGTACATCACAAGTAATGACACGCGTCACGGGAAATTGCCTTCATGAAGCGTCTACTGGCATCGCTTCGTCACGAAACTTCTTTTTCGATCGCACGTAGCATTACATGTGTCATGCTCGTATTCGTTTAGCATGTGACTATGAGGTAACGAATGCTTTCAGTTAGCGCAATACCGGAAACGCATCGTGAACACTCTCTTATGCTGTTATGCAAATTTGCATATGATGCAAAAATGCAGGTGTCCACGACGCGTTCCAAAAACTGCCGTTACTTCGTTTAAATGTTAGAACACGCTGGCACACACTTCCAAACTCCGCGCGCCTCTCGCTCTTATATTTATGGTTAGGAAACGGAGAAAATACACCTACTGTATTTTAAACTACAGGAAACACAAACTGATCTAGGACCATTGAAAATTGTTGAGATCAAAAAGTTTCTCTTCCTCTTGTAAAACGAAGGAAGGAAGAAAAAATGCAAAGAAACAAAAAGAGAACCTCGTTAGAGAGAAGAACATCGAAGATAATTGCTAATCAGGACAAGGAATAGTTGCGTTAAGGTAAGCACAAACAGCAGTCTTATTTTAGAGCACTCAAAAAGCACCCCACGAGATCTAGTATAAAATAAAATAAATACAATTTTGAGTATTTATTCGCTGCCGTTTAAGCATGTATGCTTATGGCCATATAACTTCAGGTTTTGGAAACGCATGTTGTATTATATTCATGTGCACACAATATGGGAATGCTGTTCTCCAATATTCGTTTCAAAAGTCGTTATCTCGCTTTCACACCCAGTGAGAGTTTTTTTTTGTCGTAAACCTGACCCTTTAACTAAACGAAGAGGGGTTATTTTGCACAACACCCAATGTATTTTGTACGTGACAAGATCAACACCTTATTGTTAGCTAGGACTGGGTGGAAGTTATGAAATTTCGACAAGGATACGTGTAGACCAATAAAACCGCCTGCTTTTGCAATGTTTCAAAAAGTCCATTCAAAGATGTATCACATCCATCAAGGGTTGCCAGGAGAGGAAAGGGTTTTGAAAGAAAAGCGCCTAGCCATTCCCCAGAGTCTGATAAGCAATTACCGTATGATGATCCCCCGGGGACCCAGGCACGTGGCTTGCAGGAAAGTGCAGTCATATCAAAGCACAAACTATGAAATTTGAATGAAACCGGCGCGGAAAACGAACTTATATCAATCAGAAACATCATGCTATATGTTTCTTTAGTTTAAAGCTTTCCGGTTTTTGAAATGCATTGTGGACAACTCCATTCTTATGTAAGATATGCAAATGAGTATAAATTAGAATAAAATCTCGACCTTATTGCTAGCATAAGGCATACGTTGTCCACGGTACGCTACAAAAACCGGCCGGTATTTGGCTTTAACCAAAGGTGCTAAAAAGCTTACAGGTAATTGCAAAAAGAAAATGGGCGCGAAGAAAGAAGAAACAGTTAGCCAACGTTTAAATATGTTTGTGTTTTCGGAAGATGTTTTGCCTATACTACTTTCAAGTTTTCCTCAACGGCTAGTTCCCTTGGGGCCCACATTTTGTAATGGCGGAAAGCGAGAACGCGGGGTTGAACTTTCCAAAAATTTCAAAATTTCACCAACCGTTGTTTCCCATTTGCATTTAGGAACCTTGGCAGCGCACAATTTTTTCTAGCTTACACTGTAGTGCTCTTTATTTTCGTCTTTACTATGAGGCACAATTGTAAATGTAAAAAATCTTAATTATTGTTGTAATGCTCTAAATCCTAGCTTATGTTTTTATAGCTCTTACAATGCGTTATTGCCGATAGCCGTCCACAATGGAAACCGTTACCAGTGGATGAGAATGTTATACTACCAATGTAAATGTAAAAAAATACCAAGCACCCCAAACAAAAAAAATAACCCGCGGAAACGGTGGATTTTGAAGAAAAGGGAGAACTGAGCCACGTTGGCTTGATTATGGCGCTAGCCTCTAATAAGGCCTGGGACTTTTGGAATCTGCATATTTACTTGGGATTGCCTAGGATCTCTTATCCAATAAGCCAATAACTAACAACTCCTTTCTTGAGAGCTCTTATTTCTTATTATTGAAGTTGTTGTTGATGGTTACTCACAGGCCCACGTTATATTTTATAGACTGATATAACATCATAAATTATATTGCCAAGGCTCCAGCCTGTGAGAGATAGAGAGAGATACAGAGAGAGTAAAGAAGGATATATAGAGGGAGAGAGGCAGGGAGACATAGAGAGGGAAAGATGCAGAGAATGTGAGATTATTCAAAACTGATTAAAAACTCACTCGCCATCGTCAATGCACGTCCGAAAGCAGTTCAGCATGGCTTCATCGAGAGACGGGGAAATTCAAAATTGCAGCGTGTACGGTAGGTTGCGCAGTAATTAGACAATTGTTTTCCTTTAAAGGTGTATCCCAGTATATATTTAGAATGGAATCAGATGGAACCAGCAGTTTTTTTCCGGGAACACAATGTCCCACGAGGATTGTGTGCTACTATGTGCAATGGTTTTTCGCCCGACCGAACTGACAGAAAACATCCAGAGAGAGAGAGAGAGAGAGAGAGAGAGAGAGGGGGAGGGGGAGAGATAGAGAGAGAGAGGGGGGGGGGGAGAGAAGGAGAGTCAAATAACAAAAAATAGAGAATTTGCAGAGCCAGAGCAAGAGGAAAAGTGAGAGAATGAAGAGTGAAGGCGGTAAAAAAGTGGATAATGGAAAATAAAAATAAAAACAAAAGGTTCTTGTATTTCATAAGAGAGCGAGAGCCGCTTTAATATTAACCAGCGGATTTGCAAATTCGAAGGATTGCAGTACCAAAACAACCATGACAATTGCAAGTATAATAAGATTTAAATGACAGGAGCACAACATATTGCATGAGATAATTCATTGCGATACTTTGACCGATAATGAATATCATCGTCCACAACTTCTAAGGGAAAGGATTTAGCGACACACAAAGGGTGTGCCGCTGGTGTGCGACGAGCGCGCCACATGCGCGCGAAGAAGGTTTGCCGCGAGAATGTGTTTGCGTGCTCATGGCGGATTTGCAGGAGGGCGTACTAAGGATTCATGTACGAAGGTAAACTGTCATGTTGTCATATGTTGGTCATAGTCAAAACATCTTGCAGTGCTTGAGTAAACAAAGTGCATTGCAGTACCTCTGTACTAATTGGCATTTGCATTTTGTACTTTAAGTGTCTATACATTTCTCTCTCCTCTCTCTCTACTCTCGTTTTCCATGTCACCCCCTTACAATTTATAATCTCTCTCTCTCTCTCTCTCTCTCTCCTCTCTCTCTCTCTCTCTCCCCCCTCTCTCTCAACTTTATTTTAGTTTGAACAGGACTTCCCCCACGACAGTCAGTCCACGTGTATTTTCAACAAATTGGCGGCGATTTACATATGAGTGGTCATTTTCATACATTTGCAGCGATCTCCGAGCAAAGCCGATTATTCGCCAGCCTTGCCGGGAGTTGAGGATTCAGAGCAGCTCCCGTAAAACTTCTCTCTCTCTCTCTCTCTCTCTCTCTCTCTCTCTCTCTCTCTCTCTCCTTCTCTCTCTCTCTCTCTCTCTCTCTCTCTCTCTCTCTCTCTCTTTCTCTCTCTCTCCCTTTCTCTCTGTTTCTCTCGCCCGCTCTTAAGCGCGTCGGTTCGGTGGTAACCAGGCTCACAAAACCCCCTCCTGAGCCTGATCCTTTAAATGCTCTTGTTTAACCCTACCTCCATTTCCGTATGAATCGCACAGCAGCCGAGGCCATTTTTAGAAATAAATTTGTTTTTTTTTCTTTTCTGGTTTCTGAAATAATAATATCTCATATTAAAATTAACTACAAAGACTGTCGAAAAAAAGACGACAAAAAGAGAAAGAAAAGAAGGAGAGAGAGACAGAGAGGGAGAGAGGGAGGGAGAGGGAGAAAGAGCGAAGAACCGTGACAAGAGAGAGAGAGAGAGAGAGAGAGGGAGAGATGGATAAATAAGGTTAAAAAAATGAACCTTGTAAAACGTGGAGACTAGCCGGAGATTACATATATGTATATGGAGAAAGCTAATTGCTGAATAAAACGCAACTTAATTAGTCAGTGAATAAATAATGAGTATACAAGGCTAGATTTCAATAGCAGAAGGAGTAAAAGTTATTTGTTTAGCCTTGTCATAACCCCCCCCCCCCGATCATGTAAATCGCAGTATTTATTTTAGCAGCAGGTAGATTGTTTTAGCAGCTTCCTTACGTCTGATATGATGAGCTTCAGTGCTATTCAGAATATACCTAACAAAGGTATCTTTTTTACAAATTGTTCCAGCGAAAAAAGGCTCAATATCTCGGTGCTATCAAGTTATCAAGTATTTATGACGATGAAAATCGCACTGCATTTGTCAGGGTTATACGTGGGATTCTAAGCAAAGCGTGGCCGTAGTCAGCGCACAAAAAGTAGAGAAACCCGTTATCTGGACACGAAGTGAAACTCAACAAGTCTAGAATGATCTAGAGAATACTATACTTATAATTGGGCATAGGCCATAGTAAAAAGACCGTGATGCACACGAATGCCAGAAATTGTAGTTTTATGGCTCTAAGAAGAGAATTGTTTTTGAGTGCAGCCTACTACACATTTTATGTTCTTATGCACCTCGGTTTTGGGTATCGAGAATTAAGAAATGAACTTCACAATCAATTAAAGTAAGAGCGCGGAACATTTCTTTACATGGCCTGACAATGAGGTTTAAAACAGAAACATGTTGTGGTGATCATGTAAAATACTTTTATGCAGTTGTAGCTTGAGTTTGTAGCCAACGCCAACTGCTTCGCATAATAACTAACAGCGTATATTAATACCAAATAATGAAATAGTACCACAATTTCTGTCTAATAATTTTCCTTTAAAATAGAGTAAAGCTGTAAAAGAAATCTGGGGAAGGAACCATCCTAACCCTATGCTCGCTACACCTACACCTTACAACTGTGAAGTTTCTCCCTCTCCTATTGAACCTTTTTAATGAATGAAAACTACGTCGCAATCTATTTATACCACATTCCACATATTCACATGGCCATGTTCGCGATGTCTTGACTTACAAAAAAATGACTTCAAAAAGTGACCCTTTCACGTGAAAAGAATCAGCGACGTGCGGCTAATGTGCTTGTTTCAGAATAAGTTTAAAAGAGCGGAGATCAGGCATGTTTGGAAGTCAAGATATTGTGTACCTTATTGGGAAATTGTTCCCGATGTAGAGCGGGGACTCTCCCAACCCGAAGCTACTACTGGTTAGATGATGCTATGAGAATCCGAGGGAGAGAGAAAAGGAGAGAGAGAGAGAGAGAGAGAGAGAGAGAGAGAGAGGAGAGAGAGAGAGAGAGGGAGGAGAGAGAGAGGGAGAGAGAGAGAGGGAGAGAGAGAGAGAGAAGGCTGCCAACTGGGAATGTTTCCCAGAGAACAAGATTCGTATCTTCACTTCGGTATGACAGGTAGCTTGTGAAACGAATGATGCACGACTGCATTCCATATATTACATGCAAATGTGTGAATGAACATGGCAAAAATGGACCAAAATTTGCATACTCTACATGGGAGCATGGAAATGCGGCGTCCGATATACGTTTCAAAAACTGGATGTTGTACCGCTTTAAACCCGAACCGAGAAGTAGCCAATGCAAGTAATGAAATACTAAAATAATCTTGCGACCTAAAAGCCGCCTCTTATCTGAGCTCACTCGAGCACAAGTAATGAGCTGGGAAAAGGTTCAATTTAGTCCCGAGCGAAATCCCGTCTCGGACGTGTCTTTTGGGCCCCGGAGCACAGCGCTTTTTCCACCCTCGGCCTTAATATATACAGCACGGCTGGCCTTATTATCTACTGGGACCAAATCTTGTGGAGACCAAGACGTGAACATAGTTTTTAGTGGACCAATTTTGAAGAAGTTGGGTGTGTGCGAATTTCTGGGAAAAAAAACGTGTCTTCTGCTCTCTCTCTCTCTCTCTCTCTCCTCTCTTTTGTCCTTTTACCATCTCTCGCTCGCTCTCGTCCTTTACCTTTTACAGTCTCTCTCGCTCCCTCTCTCTCTCGTCCTTTTAGCATCTCTCTCTCTCGCTCGCTCTCTCTCTCTTCACTCTATTCCTCAATACAACCAAACTTTTCAGTATTATTGTCATTCTAACCATAACTAATTGTAAGAGTAAAATTAGCTGGAATGGAACTGTATGTAGCGCGGTGGTAGGCTCAATAAAACACAATAGTTCGGCATCAAATCATAAAACAATCAACAAACGTTTAATCGAGTAATGAGCTTATGGGCTACATACTAGAACAAGTGTAAATTGGTGTAGGCGTAGAACAGGTTAGAACAGGCTGTGGCATCATCAACACGTCTGCATGTCTTCGTGTGTTGAACTTTAACTGTACATTATGCACAATCAATAAACTGTAATTTATTTGAAATTAACTCGCAAGACTCAAAGAACGTCCAGGCGCACGTATGAAAGTGTGCTCACAGGCCAACGGCGCCGTATAATTGCGCGGGCAATTATGGCGGCAGTATCATTTGTTTAATGAGTTTTTGCAGTACCCAATTTAACATTTTTACGGGTCAAAAATAGAAATGTAAAGTTCAGTATTTTTGATGTGGAAATATAAAACAACGGACGAGAAAGATTGAGGTTTTGATAGAGAAGTGTGCTAAATAGAGGGTGACGTGTCATTCTCTAAAGTCTGGAATGGTGCGCCGCAACCCACTCGCTCACTATTTGTCAGAGGCCACGCTGCTGCAAGACTAATGGTGTGCGGCGTGCTCGCACGAATTTGATGTGCGGTGGCTTCGTTGCTGCGACAACAAGCTGAAACGCATTCGGGTCAATTTTTGAATTTGGATGTATTTGTTGAAGATAAAAAACGCAGAAATGTGTGTATGGTATAAGAATGAAACCAAGAAAATAGAGAATTGAATGTGCAAAAGTGATCAATGTTCCAAGTATATGCATTATGCCATTATTCGGGCAGGGATTCGGCCACTTGCCCCCTAGCCATTAGCATATATAACAGAAAAAAGCGCCGAAATAATTCAGCACCATATCATATAACCGATTGTGAAATCAGAATCCTTTAGAAAGCTTTGTTAATAATGTATATGCAAGGTCAAGCGGTGGCTGGCACCAAAAAAATACGAAGAGCTCAGCTAAGATGAAGATGTATTAATGACTCTTACTACTTTGGTTCTATGAGTGTTCCTAGACCTGCAAGATCCGTAACGTGCATACAACCAAACAAACAAATTCTTTTAGGTTATTTTCTATTATTATACAGCTGCCCTGCCTTGTGCAGATACATATGTTTACAAAGACTTGGCTTATTGTACTATTAGTAAATTCAATAAAGTATTCAAATATCTAACGTCACGCAAAGCTGAATAATTCGGCTGACGCAACATAAAGCTTGTTGTTAGCTGACACAAGGAAGTAATTATGATCTGAAGCTCAATTGTGAAGCTCAGAATCTAGACTATGCTTTCCTGCTGGTTTCAGCTTTCGGTTTTATTAATAAATTATAATAAACTTTATATAAGTTATATTAATTTTATTAAGTTTTCTATTAAATATGCATCAAGTAATGATGAAGAGAAAGCAATGCACATATATAACTAAGGAACCATTGGATACTGTAATAGGAGAAAACGATTATCGAATGCATCGGCTACTTCTCGGTTCGACTTTAAAGGGACAGGCCCATCAGAGTAAACCTATATTTATGATACGTTCATAGTGACTATCAAGCATTTTTATTACAATATATACAAACTAAATTTCGCATTTATTTGCCATGGAAAACTTTTTTCCGACTCGCTTAAATGTATACCGTAAAGCCGCAAATATCCTTGTCGTCAATGCAAATTTTTCGTGAAATCATAATGCGATTAAAATTTGCATATATAGCTTTGAAATCTGCAGTTTTATGGTATACATATGCGTTGACTGCATTGGAAAAAAGTTTTCCAGGGCGAATAATGGTGAAATTTAGTTTGTATATATTGTAATAAAAATGCTTGATAGTCATTATGAACGTATCGTAAATATAGGTTTATTTTGATGGGCCTGTCCCTTTAAAGCGGTACAACATCCAGTTTTTGAAACGTATGTCGGTTTGGGTCCTTTAGACAAATTGAACGATGATTTTATCCACTAGACGATAGTCTTCACAAATCGAAAAATATGTTTTCAGGCGGAATTTTCGTGCCAAAAGTGTACTAATGTCCGATATATTTACGCGTTGCCACGCACGAAAGAGACCACCAATTTCCGGGTAATAATTATTGACAATAAAACTCCATATAAGCCAAAGCTCTCAGATAAACTTGAACTTGAACCAAACGGAAATAGACAAATTGAAAATTGTAATTATCATGGGACTGCATGAAGATTTAGAAAATACAGTTGAAAAGGTAAGTATCTTCTTTTCTGTTTTTATTTAACAAATGTAAAAAAAACCTTACCGTAGTTGTCAATAAATCATTGATTGTTTGATAAAAAGTAAACTCACGTTGCGGCGCTACGGTAGAACATTGCCGATAACATCTGCCTGACTGAGTTATGCCAAAAAAATTTCTTCTCTTTTTAGAATTACTTTAAATAGAGAGAAGTCATTCATTAAAGAATAAACCCAATGCAAATTGCAAAATAAGAAGCTCAAATTTCCCATATATATATTATTTTGTCTGCTAATTCCCCACCAAAACCCAAAATAAATAAATAACTCGAAGGAGAAAGAGCACAACAATATTTGCTGTGTATTATTTGTCTGTGGGCCAAAACAAAAATATATGAATTTGCTTTTGAAGAAGTGCACCGCCCGATGTATATAGAAAAATATAGCGTTTCCTTGTGTGCATATAACAATTTGCACCGCAGCTGATAAAGATAGATGCAGTGAAATAACAGCCCATTCTTAAAACGAATGTTTGACAACTGCATTCCCATACGTTGTATGCAAATGAACATAATTAGAATACAAAAACTCGCGCAGTATCGAGCAGTGCTTTGCATGCATATACATACTCCATGGAAATACGGAGTCCAACATGCGTTTCAAAACCGGATGTTATACCGCTTTAATCGCTGATGCCGCCACTCTCCGGCGCACACTCAATCATTCGGCACAAACTAACAAATTGGGGGACAATTCATGTAGTGCATTTAATCTTACGAAGTAGTTAAGTTATAAGAAGCTATTATGTATTGCAAGTAAATTATTACATAAAAAGGTGCCTGATCTTTTATTACGAACCCATGCCATGTCACGTAATGGTTTGAAAAAATTCTATTGGGAAAAACAAGCGGAAACGGCGCTAGCTCAATTTCGATAATTACTCTCTCCTACTATGCAATGGCCCTCTGCCACGCTCATGTGGCCAGCCAGTAAATTAATTACAAAAAGGACAATTGTGTACTTTGTAGTTCAATTACCCTTCAGACAAAACCATGCACAGTCTGCGGAATACAAATAAAGCGGTTACAACAAGAATATCGAGACAATAGCGAAAGTATCGCGATATATGCCACCCTGACGTGGCACATGCTTGGCTCACATAAGAAACATCGCGCCGTGTGCCACATGGGCACCGAATAGTTGCGCATAGTACCGTAAGGGACTTCCGAAGTAGCATTATAAAAGTTGACCCACAAATACCGTAGTCAAAGCAGAATTCAAAATAGAACTCACGTTGCCTGAGCCGCAGGTGAGTGACTGAAAAATGAGACCATGGAAGAGAGAATACTCCGTGCTGTGGTAGGCATCTTGGACAGAGACGGGATCGAACAACGTCTGAAATAGAAAAAAATTATAAAAACAGAAAAATTCAATCCATTCAATTTTCATTGAATAGTCTCAGCTTTGATGCACACGTTTTTACGTTGAATAGCCTCATTAACGAATTAACACTAATTTCTACGTGAAACTGTAGACGTTGGGTGGTCATGAGAAAAGTAAATTAGTACGTCCTCAAGCCATAGTGACCACTGATGGGGAATTGCTTTCTTTTTCTCCAGGAATACTTGAAAACGCTATTTTCTGTCCCCAGTGACAGGGAACAGTTCCCTGGGGAAGCGTAGTGGTGAATATGATGGCCTCTGGAGTTCTGGAGTGCCCGATAATCTGGTATACCCCGCAATGGGCTGAATATGCACCAGCACACATAACATATTTATTTTCGCGCATTTATGTTTGTAGTTACATGAGCACACATGCGGCGCTGTATTGGCACACCTGCGGCCAATTTTTTTCTGTTATTACAAACTATTCCAAGAGAAAGCATAAAGATTGCGTGCTTGAGCCCCTTTAAATTTCAACAAAAATTGCTAAATCAGTTTCTGGCCTAGAAAACAAGTTTTTTTCCCACGCAAAAATTGGAACCGATTCTCGAAAGCAACTTTTAAAAATAGTTCTTTGAGTTCAAGTGTACAGCTCAGAATAGTAGATTTAAAGGCTAGTTGCAGTCACGGAATGAGTTTGTCTATTTTTCGTGGAATTATAGGCAATTATAGCGGTTTCACAAGTATGCGCAAAACAAGCGTTTATAATTATATGCAAGTCTGTAATTGTCCCAATAACTATTTGGCTTCAAATAAATTGGATATAGATAAATTCACACAACTGAAAACGGAGTGAGCCCCGAGACCATAGAAAAATCGTCGGTAGCCGTTTTTAAACCGAAACAATCAGTTAGCGACTATACTTTGGACCAGTTTACGACTGTTTTGGAGAAAAAATTGCCACAACCGGTCACCAAGTGGTCACCAACTGGTTTGGCCCACGAAAAACAGTTTCCTATGCTATAATTCACAAGGATGCCTGGCTACATCGTACATGTGTTTTGTATGTCAATTGTATCTGTATCTGTATCTGAAAGTTGCTTTCTCTCAAATATAGTAGCACTAACAACAAACACACATTCGACAGTCATAAATTTATATGCGCGGGTATAAACAATATTTTCGAGTCACATGTCAACATGCGTATGTATATAGATAGAACTCAGGGAGCACCTGTTTCCTTTAATGAAAAATATTAGTGTATACTTAGTTATTCAGCTTTTCATCTAAAGATAGTTTGTTTATAGGTTAGTTTAGACAAATTTCATTCCCATGTTAGGCTCTGAGTTTTGAGTTTTGAGTCAGGTGCTGAGCTGTACCTGCTTTGGGAAAATTGCACGTGATATGTATCCATCCTATGTAAGTTTTGTTCCGGGAGCTTCGGTCGGGCACCAAAAATTTGCATTAGACAACACATAGGATGTACGTTTCATAAGCAAATTTCCCAAAATAGGTACACTACTACTTAAAAAAAATAGATCTTATTTCAAGGGACCGGTTTACTCCAGAATCAGTATTTACAATATCATGCATTATGCGCCTGAATACTAGACTTCAAGTTGACCCACATTACTTAAAACTCAAATTTGGGCGACATATTTGCCAAAACTACCATCAAAAGCTGCAGTCATCGAATCACAAAAAGACATTTTTACCGGGACCAATACAGTAATTCTTCAGCACAAATGAGTTATGCAAATTTATTCAGCGCTATTCATTATGCAAATTTACAAAGTTGACAAAGACGGAGTTCAGGGGTATAAATTAGTGTCACGTGCGAAACATCTAAAGAAGATAGTCATAGACATGGGCCAAAGGGCCAATTACAACAAAGAAGGAATCCCCTGGGTATTTTGATCTACACGCTTCAGGACAAAATGATCTACACGAACCGAGAAAACCGATGTTTTGAGCAGATTACGCATGGTTTCAAGGGAATTGGCGGGCTTTTTTTCGTAACCTTAGGTGGAATTTACAGCATTTTTTTTGGAAGATTGCAGAATTATAACAAAACAAAGAAGCTTTTTTTGCAAAGCAATAGTTTTGAAAAAGTTATTTAAAAAAGCACACGAAATTCATTTAACGAGAACAGCTGTATTTCGAGCTTTGTTTGTTTGTTTGTTTTTTTGTTTGATAAATCCAAGTTTATAATTGTCGATAATGGCGTATTGTTAGAGCTTAAACATTTAAAGCGGAATACCATTTTTGTAACACATCGAGTACACCAACATTCTTATGCAGCGTATTGACATGAACATAAATTAGAATAAAAACCGAGCTAAATTCGAGCAAATTAGCATATATACGTAAGGGTTCAGTAGCGAACGTTGCGTTTCAAAAACCAGACGGTATTTCGCTTTAAGTGTCTAAGTAGTTTTCATGTAACTTGGGATTAAGGAGGAAGTCAAGTAACAAAAAACAACTGTTCAGTGTTATGAGTGACCGTGATGTAATTGGATAGGAGAAGTAGTTATGAGTTTCACAGAGCAGTTGCCTAACAATAAAACTGTGATTTACACTGACAGACGCTTTGTCTGACTCAGGGGCCCTGGGGACTAAACAAACTCCCTGAAGGTATTATATGCAAATTCCTATGTAATTCTGTGAATATCTGGCACTGAATGGAACATGATTCGAATATGAGAACGCAGTTCTCCAGCATGCGTCGCGAAACCAGGGTTTTACAGCATCATAGCCGTACTGTACCCACATTGGAAAATCTGCATATGATACGAAGTTCCCATGCCTATGTGATCTATGCAAATTTTTGGTGCCCGTCCGAAGCTTCCGGCGCACCAACTTAACTAGGATACATACATAGGAAATGCGTACTGCATGCAAATTTCCCATAAGCGGGTACAATACGGCTTTAAAAAGTTGACGCCTATGTCATATCTATCCTTCTGGATCCTGGCTTCTGGTTCTATATAAAACACGTACGTCTTCATATTTCACGGTTGAAATTGGATACATTTCACACAATGAAACATTGACCTGGGCCTGGTATATTTCTACAAACACAATATAAATTGAAATGGAACAAGGAACATATTTGTTTGTTTAAAAATTAAAAATCATCGCCGACAAAATTATGAAGTCGTCGGGCAAAAAAGGGGACCGCAACGTTGGGATAAGGGGTCAATTTCACGCCTAAGGTGCGCTTGAGGGTAAAATTCCAGTTGGCGCGCCTGTGACGCAGCTCTGGCGCGTCATGTGCTACATCCCTCGTGTCCGCAGGTGTGCCAACTGGAATAACCGCGCGGCCATTTGCCTACCTAGTAGCTCAAGTGGGGGGCTAATTTACCAACGTAAATATGCAAGGCATGAATACCGAATGAGTATAGTGTGTATAAATAGTGTGTAGTGGATACCATCAGACAAGTCCATACAAACCAAATAAGCACGAGTATTTGCTCAAGAATAAAGGATTCATAGACGATCTATGGAACTACCCACGTGATTTTTTTTATCGCAAATGGTTATCTTTAACATTCTCTTAGCCGATATGTTCCTTGCTGCGGACCATGTTTTTGGCATGCAGCGACAGGAGTTTACCAGGAGAAAAGCAGTCAGCGAATCATTTTTCCATGTAAATAACGCTTTCGAAACGCAACAGTAGAATGAGTATAATCGTGCACAATGTTTTTACATTTTACTTTCCTTGCAGTGTAATTGCATGAAGGGAGCAAAAAGGTCATTAGACTCCAATTCTACTAAAGTTAATTAATCGTCTGTGCTCTGTTCTCATGATCATTAGCCAATTAGCCAGCATTTCTTAAAATTGTATGAGGAACTGAGAATGTTGAACGCAAGTTTAGATTATGCAAAATTCGATCCTTGATGGGAAACTCAATTACAAAAGATTCGAACCCACGAGCTCGCGCTTTCGAGTCAAGTGCCTGTTAGGCTGTATTAGCTGTTCGCCTACAATTAGTAGTATATGGGGCGGCTCTGACTTTGTGCGAAGTTAAAGAAGTTACGCTATGTTAAAGCATTACAGGGTAAAAACGAGAAATATTTTCACGACTTTTTGCGCGCTATTATTTATGGTCACAAGGAACAAAAGACAAAAGTAAAACGAAAAACAATGTTCAAAACAAGGTTCGCCAAGCTCCCGGTGAACTTTGCAGTCACCTGCTTTTCTTAGGTAAAGGTAGAGGGACGAAAATTTCGCCTAAAATTCAATTTATCCTTTCAAGTCCTTACTTATGGATAGGGACCGGAAGCCCCGCCCACTTTCACACGCGAAAAGAGGCGATAGAAAAACTACAGTAGGACAGAGAGAAAGAGCGCTTGCGCTCCATATCTTTATGCGTGTAAAACAATATATAATGAGCCGAAAACACATGTTTAAATTATTTTTATTTAATCTACGTGTCTCAATTTACCTATTTTGTGAATTTGGTACATATTGAGCAAGAATGGGCCTAAATACACTGTTATTTGTATTTGGGCTATATTTTTTAATTGAAATAATATGTTTGTATGGAAAGGGGAAGCGCTGGGACCGATAAATAATGAATAAGTAATTAGTAAGCTACAAAATAGCAAAAAATCAGAGAATTCGACCGAGGTAAACAAAAGTTACAAACAATGCTTGTTTACTATGGGAAAATCGCATTTTTTCGGGTTTTTTGGTAATAAAAGAGAGATCACTGAAAGGGAAACCATGTGTCTTATATCATTCGAATGCTTATCGTTTGGGTAATTTTTGGAGAAAAAAATAAAGAAAATCCATCGAGGTGTTTTTGAGAAAATATTTGTTAAAGTTGACCAAGTCGTGTTGGTTGCCGCCGAAGTCTAATACCGCGCGCTGTCTACCGTAGTTTAGGTCTGCGTCTCTCCAAATTGCGTTATGTTTTTCATGATCTCACAACGGGGGAGAAATCCTACTTTTTCAAAATCCTAAATTATTTTTTAATGTTTTTCAACTTTTATGCTATTTTCTAGTGCAGTTTGCGTTTGTTTGTTTTTATAGGCAAGTAGTTAATAGAGTGCCGTTATATTTACTCTTGTTGCAGCCTAATTCGTTTGTGTTTTTCCTTACAATTTATTTTGGTGTGTTTATTATTTTTCTATTCCAGTTCCGTCGCATATTTATTCTACAGCAGATGAGAAGTGTTCGCCTTCTTCAAGCAGGCGGTCACTGTTACTATATTCAGGTATGTAGCACTTAGAATTTGGCTCGAGCGGGGGAATATTTGTGAGATTCTCAAATGTTTTCTTGAAATTTTCTGCAATTTTACAGAAACAGGCTTACATTTTAATTGTAAAATTACTAGTAAAAATACGTGTCGTAGGGAGCGTACTTATTACATGTCAAAATTTGAACTTGAAGTTTTTTTTCTATAAATTCAAGTTTTTCTGTAGCTAGAGTGACACAGTTCTGTTTTTCTCGTCCCATTCTTTTGTTACTTGCTTTTGATACTTAGTAAAGATACTTGCTATCTATATTTCATTTATTTTTAGGATGTGAAACGGTCGGGGCACCCGGAACGGAGCAGGAAGTGGCACTGGATGCTCGACCGCTGGAGTGTCCGATTATGGAAATGGCGGAAAAACGTACTATAATGGACCAATAACCTTTTGTTTTCATGAATTAGCCGGTTTTCTTTGAGTTTGAATAGTTTGTGAGCAGTTAAGTTCGATAGCTCCACACAACTGCACTTTTCGGTTGCTAATTGAAATTCTTGCTTCCCTCGAGTACTGCCGGCTGATTCAACGTGTAGATTCTTCACTTATTGTTAGTAGGGTTCTGAGGAGCTCTTCTACTTTGAGTGTTGCTTTTTCGTGCTTTGTTTTGAATGGAATAAAGTTGGGTTCCGGTCATCGGGTTTCCCTTTGATATGTGTGTTTTTGTCTTAAATTAATGATGGTTTCACTGTTGTTTGTTTTGACTGAACTCGCAAAAGCTCTACTGACTACTTAGTTAGCTTGATTAGCTAGCTATCGGTTTCTCATTATGATTATGTGACAAGGATCACTTGATAATGAAGCTCTTTTCGCTCCCATATTGCGGCGCGCAGACAGCGAGGGGGAGAGGGACCCATGCCACTCTGCCGCTCTAAAATTATCCTCGTTTCAGTAGTAATAGCGCGCGCGGTTTTTTGGCAATTACAGATCGGGTAATTGAAAATTTTTTATAAATATAGCATATTAGTATACTGGAGCTCATTGGGGATCGTTTGGTATATCGTTCGTTAGGATTGGTAAATAATGAAAAGATGGCTTCCGGTCCCTACTTATGGATGCAAGGAGGTGAACTACAAACTTGATTAGGTAGCGGCAGTGGACAGTGTGACAAGCTTGTGCGAAAAGAAAATTGCGTTGGCAGTAAAATAGGCGTTAAAGCGGCATACTATCCGGTTTTTGAAACGTATGCTGGGCCCCATGTTTCCCCATGTAGTTTATGCAAATAACAGCACGATTTAATAGGCTAACTATGTGCATTTGCATGCAACATATGGGGATGGAGTTGTTCTATACGTTTCAAAAACCAGCCATTGTTTCGCTTTAACGGACTACAAAACTGGTGAAACTCCTTTGACTTTGGGGGGGTGCTGTTTAGCGCTACGAGTTGGCGCCACTATGGCGCACACGATCATCTAAATAATAAACGCAATATAACCCACAATTGTTCCTGCGTGACGTTTACGTTCAGCTGCCAGTTTGGTAGTCCCGAGAATATAGAGCTAAGGTTAATCTCCGCTTTATCTTTATTATCCTCCTCATGGTCAGGACTGTGTTGTGGCTCCACCGGGCTGATATTACCGATCGAAACCTTGCCCGAGCCATTAGCTACAGTATCCTTTGTCGCGGTGGGACTTGAGTTCGGAGATGGTACCCGTGGTAAAGGTTCCACCACCATTATTGGTACCTGAACCTGTGGTGCAGATTCTACCACGACGTCTTGGAGCATGTTTTCAAGAGCGGTGAAAAATATGAATATTACAGTAGGTAATAGTTGCACCGAATACTGTCGTAAGTTTGCAAAGAACTGGAAAAATGAAAGTTACAATTAGCAGTAATACAAGGAAACACATATCGCGAAAAAAATTAGGGTAAACACAGAATTCTATGCGTTCATTACTTGAACCGCAAGAAGAGCGAGGAACATTATACCGTCATGCTTATTTATGGGGTCTCGATGTATGCCGGATTTTGCTTCCAAGTATGGCTTTAATTACCGTAGATTGGCACTACGCGAGAACAACTACAGACCGCCAAAAAATGGTCCCGCAGCGGTCGCCACAGGACTATTTTTTTGCGAGCGTGCATAAACTGTGCATTTTCACCTCCTCTAGTATTATCAATGGTGCATTTTCTGACTTTCAAAGGTGTATGCAAAATCGTGCACGAGATGCACATTTGATACTTGGAAGCAAAATGCGCTGTTTTTGCCATACATCGAGACCCCATTAAACTGTGGAGGAAAATGCATTTTCCCTGAGGACGCATGAGAAATAACGACACTTTCGGGCTGTTTTCTACTTTTTTTTTACCGCTCACATGGTTTGAGAGACTTGTTGGTTCCGTAGGATAAGACACAAAAAGTGTTGTTGAAATTTTGAAAAAAAGTTGAAAGTTCAAAAAGATTGCAAAAAGGGGTAGGTCCTATGGCTTCGATTGGATTAATGATCACCTACTTGTAAGTAAAACTACATTTATTTAATCCGCTTGGCCTGAAAGACCCTGTGCAGTTTCCAAAAATTTATTTGCTGTTACACTCTTACTCAAGCATTATTCACACATAAATCCTTTAGATAATTGTGCAAAATTTGTCAATACGCACGTATTGCTTGCGGTACAGGGTACAGGACACAGGGAGATACATAAGTAAAAGCAGAAATAATAAGCAAGTTATTCAATTTTATAGATATTTTCTTTCAACGTTTGTCGTGGAGTGTTGATGGTGCCCATATAGGAAATAATAAACCGAGTAAAAGCGATATAACAGCCGGTTTTTGAAAATTAACATGTTTAGAATAAAAAAAAACCAAGTTTAATTCGAGTTTAATTCAGTTTAATTCAGTAAACAAAAACAAGTTTAATTCAGCATAGCTTAGTGGGTAGTGTCAGTGACTGAGCCCAGGAAGACCAAAGTTCGAATTGTGTGTACATTGTGGCCTAGGGCTAACAATCTCACTCATTGTTAGCTTATTAGAGGTTCACATGAATGTAGTTTCCATCATATGCTTCAAAAATCGGTCGTTAAAGCGAAATACCAGCCGGTTTTTGAAACGCATCTCAAATATCAGCATTCTTATGCAGTTATGCTAAAAGGGGTCTATTGGGGTCTATTTTTTATTCAAATTTATGCTCATTTGCATATGATGCATAGAAAAGCAGGGTGTACTCGGTGCGTTTCAAAAAACCGGCCGGTATTTCGCTTTAAGTGGAAGGAATGCGATTCTTGGGAGATGGCAGGTAAAGTAAATACGTTCAATGTTAAAAATACTAGACTTGAGGCTAGGCCCGTCTAGGACCTCTTTTATGCTTCACTAAATTGGTTATTGAATTTGCCGAAAGACTGGCGCTTGGACCTCAGCAAAACAACGATCAGGGCCCACAATGATGGTGGTAAAATGGAATTATACCACCATCTTACTTGTGGCTCGGCATTCCTAGCGTAACGTGAATATAACAAACATACTGACAAACTTGACTCAATTTGGATAAAATTTAAAAAAAAAAACCTTTTTTGGCCGCTCCTTTCGTCCTTTTTTTTTTTTTTTTTTTTTTTTTTTTTTTTTTTTTTTTCTCATTTTCTCTCCGTGTTTTCTCTCTCTTTCTCCTTCTCTCTCTCTGTTCTCCCTCCCTCTCTCTCTCTCTCTCTCTCTCTCTCGCCCTTCCTTCTTCTCCCTTATCTCCCACCTCTCTTCACTCTCTTAAAAGGACATCATCAATCATCTTGACCGAAAAAAAATCCTCGAATATTCCGAATTTTTTGTGGTCAATGAGAAACGAACCATAAAAAGACATGGAAAGCGGAAGTTTCGAGAGAATATGCTATATTGTCACGATGGAAATACGTCACATAACTGGCTATTCTCTGCCTCCCTGCTCTCTCTCTCTCTCTCTCTCTCTCTCTCTCTCTCTCTCTCTCTCTCTCTCTCTCTCTCTCTCTCTCTCTCTCTCTCTCTCTCTCTCTCTCTCTCTCTCTCTCTCTCTTCGTTCAGCTCTCTACGTCCGAGATTGCTTGGGCGATTTTTTAAATTACATGAGTCACGGAGTAACCTGACGTTGAACTAACTGACATATCGCGATAGAAATAGGGCGAAACTAAATCGCCAACTTAAAAAATATCCAATTTTTTTTTAAAATTGAATCATATTTTGACTGAAGAGGTATTTGGTTACTAAACACTAACAAACAGGAACATTTATAAAGAACTGAAAAGAATTTACGAAAAAAAAACAGATTCAGGATGTTGGTACGTTTTAATAATAAAGCTCTTGCTCCACTTCACTAGAAGATTTTTAAAGGGGCAATGTTAGGCGGAGAGAGAGAGGGATAGAGCGAGAAAGAGAGGGAGGGAAAGATAGAGACATAGAGAGAGGAATAGAGAGAAGCTATGTAGATAACGAGGTAAACAGAGGGAGAAAGCAAGGCAATATCCTCGTTCGAAATGGAATTTTTTCGGCTCTTTTCTCTATTGAGTTGCCCCCGCAAAGGACATCGTGGACATATTTTTGGCCATATGCAGCCTGGCATCTTATGTCTAAATATCATTGTTAAAGAGGTATAACAGCCGGTTTTTGAAAGGTACATAAAACAATTGTATTTTCATATGTGGTATGCAAATGAATGTAATTATACTAAAAAAATCGCGCAGTATAGCGCAGTTATGCGCATGCACTGATGGGAATACACATACAGCATCGGACATACGACATAAGTTTCAGAATCAGGCTGTTGTACCGCTTTAACTAACAAGAAAAAGGGGGATAAAAGCAACTGTGAAACGGATGCTACAGCCATTGGCAAAAAATGATCCTTGAAATTATAAATAACATTATTTCAATGGAGAAATACTAGAAATAGATTTACAGGAACGAATGCGTAAATCTGCATAAGTCATACGAGTGTGATACTGGAATGCATCTATGTCAATAAATTGAACCTTCCTCTTCAATCCTCTCCTTTACATTTTTCCTATTATTACTGTATATGTATTTATTTCGTTTCTTTTTTAATTATGCGAAGACTGGAACCTAAGTTTGTGCACGTCATGGATCTTTCGTCCTATGGTTATATGCAAAAGTAATAGTTAGGCATAAGCAGCTAGCACGTGGCCGCCTCTCCTTCAGCTTGCCAATAGAGCAAAATTCTTATATGTATTTGCACGAAAATTGTGCCTAGCGGGTGTTGCACAAACACAAATAAAAACGACATTTTTCATATTGCATAAAACTGCGCAAAGAACACCCAAATTTTTTGGACATCATTTGTGTTTGTTTAATTGTTTTGTGTGGAAAAATGCTGAATTGCACGTTCGAGATGAGGACGCTCCTTCATATTAGCATGTCAGTCAAAATTGAGGTATTCAAATTTTATGGTGGCAGGCAAAAATTGGATGTTGATGGATTGGTCATTGTACTATGTAGGGCGGTAAAATCTGCTTGAAATACGAAAATAAAAAGTTTGTGGTAGATAAACGGTCGCTCAAAACATCTTATCTATCGTTTTTGAGCATGAAACGCTAGGAAGAAAGACTATTTAATTGGCGCACATGTGGCGCGTTCCTGGCGCACCAACCGCCCATCATTTTTGTGGCGTTCGGACTCTTTTTTTCCGAATAAATTAGATTTATACGGTCGGGCGGCACGTGGGCCGCAGCCGATAATGTTTCGTAAGTGTATAGTATAGTTATCACAAAGAGTATGACAGCTAACAAAACAGTAGCTCTGTAAATCTGCAACAAATCACAACTTGGAAGACACAAAAAAAACACAAATCACTACAATCACTAGCTCTGCCAATCTTCAAATTTACAAACAAATAAAGGTATGAAATAAAATTGAAGCACAGCAAACTAGCGACTGGGGCGCACCAGCCGCGGTACCGTTTGTGGATCCTGATTCTGCGACGCGATACCGCCATATGTCAGCCGCGCACCTTTTTTTGCGCCATAAGACAGCCGCGTAATCGCGGAGTTTTAAGCAAACTAGCGCCTATTGGCCTGATGAACAAAATAAGACAAAGTGCGTCTGATGCATATGTCAAGGCAAAAATACAGGAAGAGTTGCTCCTCCAGAAGACCTAATTTAAGTATGCCCTCCAACATTTCCTCTACTCCCATATATGGACCCTTTGCGCGGTTTTATCAAATTTTCTTTCGGTGAATACGATAGAATTAAGCCCGGGAAGCTTCCGGGACTTGAAACACGTTGCAAACGCAAGGGTTTCGGATTGAAAAAAGACTCTTTAGGTAGGAACAGAACAATGAACTATTGATCTACCCCTGAATAAGGGAGCGCGCTTTTGTAGCGTAAAGATTTATTTATGCACCACATCTTAGGTCTTAGGTTACCTTTTGGCTTTCGAGTTACTATGATGTTGGTTTGCTTTAGAGATATTGATATTGTGAACTTTTCGACTCGTTGAACCAATAAACTATTATTTTATTATTATACTTATTTATTTATTTAAATCGCCGAGTAGTGTACGTAAACTGGTTGGGCAATATTGTCGACTGACGTCGTTTAGGTTATTCCGAACTCCGATAACGTGTTGAACGTGTGTCGATGACATGATGTTGGGTGTAATGTTCAGCAATGTTCAGCACTTAGGGTGTAATGTACCGCAATGTTCAGCAACTGTATGGTTCGCTTAGGGTATTAGGACCTCGGTAACGTGTCGAACGTGTGGCGATGACTTGAGAAAAAATGGAGCAAGACTAAGACTATTAGAGAAAGAGGGAAAACAAGTGAAGGATAGGGAATAAACTGAATCTAGTTCGCCTATTGGCTTCGGAGTTGACGTTTGTAAACCTTATAGGAGTTTTAAATCAATGTGAAAATGTAAGGTTTTTGGCTTTGGGAAGCCAAGTACCCAAGTTTACCTATGCGTATGCTGACAACAGTTGATTTGTAGTTGTAAACACCCAATAGGATTTAGGGAAAGCTTCTTATGCTGGTTACCTGCATATTACCTGACATGACCGTATTTGTTTTACAAAACTTCAGTGGAGATTTCTCGCTGGAAATACGGTACGCAGTGCTTACATAAATACTTACCCGCAACATAGAATATAACGCCGCATTGTGTAGCGTACGCTCGGCATTTTGTACTGTAGCGCTTCCTTTTTTGTCTAGAAGTCGTTGGCTGGAACTGAAAATTCAATGTAAATCGATAGTAAGTTGTAGTGTAAGAATGAAATCTAGTATAGGATGTTCGCTTTATATCCCTCTCTCTCGCCCTCTCTCTCACTCTTCTCTCTCTCTCTCTCTTCTCTCTCTCTCTCTCTCTCTCTCTCTCTCTCTCTCTCTCTCTCTCTCTCTCTCTCTCTCTCTCTCTCTCTCTCTCTCTCTCTCTCTCTCTCTCTCTCTCTCTCTCTCTCTCGGACCTTCTCAATGAGTGAAAGGCATCTTACCAAATTATCCTTTGGATCCCGGCCCAATACTTCAGTTGAGTAGTTAGCAATAAACTCACGAATTATCTTCTGAACGTGAGTGAATTTCACTGCAAATATAGGAATTCAATAAGTTTAACAACCTATACATTTAGTAGTCTACTTCGTTTGTGCACGATAATGATAAGGTCATAAGGTGCACTATAGGAATGGTGGATTATATATACAAAAAAAAAGACAGATCAAGTTAAAGGGAGAGGCCCACGAGAAAAAGGCGTTTCTTAATTTGCTTGAACAGAATGTCCGGAATTTCAGAAACATTACTGTGAAAACCGCATTTCTTTACGCCTAGAACTCGCAGGGATATTTCACGGCAAACAATTCGGCCAGTTACCGTAGCCAGAAAGGTTTAAATACGTTTTTACGGTTTATATCCACCCATTAGCATTCTTTCCCTACATAATGATTGTTAAACGAATGCAGAACATTCCTACCATTATAACAAAGCTTTTCCAATGCTTTAATACCCTAAAAGCGCAAAAATTGATTCTGACTACGGTACCTGGCCGAACAGTTTGCCGAGGAATAACTCCGCGAGTTCTAGGCCTACAGAAATGCGGTTTTTACAGTAATATTTCTGAAATTCCAGACATTCTTTGCGAGTAAACTGAGAAACCTTTTTTCTCGTGGGCCTCTCCCTTTAACGTACAAGGAGAGAGAAGAGATAGAGAGAGAGTGAGAGAGGGAAAGAGAGAGAGATAGAGAGTACCAAAATGTGGTCCAAAGGCACAGTAGCATAGAGGTACGCCTAGTGTGCGCCGGTTACAAAAACATGTACATGAGGTTGTATATTGCGACGCAAAGCAGAGATACAACATGACACCGCACGCACAACTGTGCAGTACCACCGCCGCGCCAAACTCCACAGTGCCACATAAATGCAACACCTTTTCCACCATAACACAATTTGGTCATAAGCAGACCAACACTAAGGTACTCTAAAGCAAAGTAGTAACTGGGCGTACGACCAGCTTTCAATTTACCAAAAAATAGGTTATTTTCGAGCTTCAAATGAGATTACTTACGAAATTTGGTTGAGCTTTCATAATTTAATATCACCAAGGTTCACACTTTACGCGCAACCATACGCGTTTTTCATAACTCACTAGACGCATTTCAAAAACACTTTGGCGGTTTAATAATATGTATACTTTCATGACCAAAATAAGTCCCAAATATCAAAGTGCTGTCACGTTTTTCTATTAGGATATAAATAGGTAATGTGGTAATTAGATCTTTATTTTTTGGATGTCTAACCTAAAATAGAGACCATATGAAAACCTTGGAAATTACGAAACAAAACCACCGAAATAAAACAAAAATTAAAGCTATGCGGCACGTGGTTTGGTTTTGAAATGTGGACCTAACACCTGCTGTCACAAGAAACAAATGAAAATCTCTGCGGTATTCTGTGCACTACAGGCTCAGAATGAAACGAAGTTTACAATAATGCCTAGAAACCGCATAAGAATAAGTTCTGAAATCACGTGTCACACCGCTTTAATGAAATAGGCTTTGAACTTTTGAGTTTTTGAGCGAAAAACTCGTTTTCGACGCGTACCCAGTATACTATTGCCAAATTAGATTGTGACTAACACACATTGTAATTAGGACCACGCGCTATAGTGGAGTATTTACAATTTACTGCAATTTTGCAATCTCGAACCGACCGTAGTCAATTACAAATATAATTTATTTTTGAACTTGCACACGATAGGTGCATGTGTAGTGCGTATGCATGTGTGTCTGCATCTGTCTTCGTGCGCAGCTTTTCTCGTACGTATGTTTATGTGCATGTGTATATGTATGCATTTGTGAATGTGCGCATACATGAGTGTGTGGTATGATTCGAGCCGAGTGGCGGGTATAAACGTTTGTGTGTGTGTTCCTGTCTGTGTGTATGTGTGTGTATGTCTGTATCTGTCTGTGGGTGCATGTACATATGTAGAATGTGTGTCTGTGTGTTCACGTATTTGCATGTGAGTGTGTGTATGCGTGTTTTTTGTTTTTAAAACCATTTTACGTGCATGTGGTTATGTGTGTGTGTGTCTAATCCTTGTGTGTGCATGTGTGTGTGCATATCCAACACAAGCTGGTACAGACCGCAGCATAAACTATATATGGACAAATTACACCGCAAATGCGACTTGTAGTTTGATTTGGATTTTCAAATAATATAGGAGGAGTTGTGGGTAATAATTTAATTTATTAAGAGGCGAGCAATAAGTGTCAACTGTTATTGAGAATAACTTCCTACATATTATACCAGCTGAATCCCATTTCCATTAGTAAAATTTGCAATTCAGTTGATATTATCCTTTGTTTTGCTTTAAAACCATTTTTATGGGAACGGCCAAATTTTGCCTTTTGCCGAGTAAATTAGATAATAAAACTCATTCAAAAATCTAACCGTTTCGGTGCTTATTTTGTGAAAATTCGCATTCGAAAAAAATCGCCAGTCATGCGCTGCTCATGCACTGCAAGTACGCAAGGTGAACAGTGTCAGCTTTTCGCGGCGAAAACGTATTGCGCGTAAATGGCAATGAAGCACTGACAGAAGTTTCACAAATGAAAAATTTAAGAAAAAACAAATATTAGTGAAGTATGATTTTCGACAAAACCAGACACAACAGCTGCCTATTGTTGTTCGTCTTACCTAATAACTCGTCTATTTTAAATGCAAAATTGGGCGAATTGTTAACGTCCAAGATATTTTTCCAATGACCACTGCCGTATATAAAGCGGTATAACAGCCGTTTTAAAAATATATTACGCGCAAATGAATATAATAGACAAAAAAATCAACCACTATCGCAAAGCGATTTGCATACCTGGGAATGCATACGATACAAGCTTATATTACTTCGTTTAAATCTTCGTTTCAAACACCGGTTGTTGGCTTTAAGACTAGAAAACAACAAATTACCCCCCCCCCCCCCCCTCCCAATGTGTAACACTTATGAATAATGTTTATATAACATAGTTCTAAAAATGAGCGTATTCAATGTTTTACATTCTGCATTCTGCCAAGATAAAAGATTCGAGAAATAAAATACGTCAGGAAACAAAAAAATAACGCAAAAGATCTCCCAATCGACGTCGAGAAAAAAATCTTTCTTTTATTTAATTTATTCTGCGGCCACCGAAGCTTGAATAAAGCCGCCATATCAGACAAAGAAAACTCGAATCTTGTAAGGAATTAAAAAGCCGGCCGAAAAAGTTGAATACGTCTAATGTTGAAATATTCAATAATTAAGACTTGGTAGCAGGACAAGAAGGAAGCAGACTTGAATGAAATTATTCTACTGTAATGTAATTATAGTGTTTGCACTTTTAGCAAAGAATTTCGATGCAAAAACATTTATATGTATGTGTAACTGTGCATAAGTAGACAATATTTACGGACGCCTTCATCAAAAAAAAACATGCATATCCAAATTAAGTAAAAATAATAATAATATGACTTTGGGTAAAAATTAGATTTTTTGAACTGTGCGAATTCAGTACTCGCACCCTTGAAGCTGTGACATGAGGTTTTAGTAACAGTCGGTTGGAATAGCAAACGTAGCAAATACATGGTTCTAAGTTCTAACCAACAATGGCTAGGGTTTTCGAGACCCCCTTTATGGACGAGGTATTGGCCGCCCACCCTTTTCGGAGCCAGTGTATGCCGCGCACAGGCCAAGTTTCTCAGCGTAGAGTGCTTTTTTTGTCACGGTTAAAGGGACAGGCCCATCAAAGTAAACCTAGATTTACGATACGTTCGTAATGATCATAAAGCAATTTTATTACAATATATACAGACCAAATTTCACCTTCATTCACACTGGGAAACTTTTTTCCGATGCGCTCAACGCATATGTATACCGTAAAACGGAAATTTCCAAGCAGCCTATGCAAATTTATCGAAAAATTAGACTGCGATCAAAATTTGCGATCAAAATTTGAAATCTGCAGCTTTACGGTATACATATACGTTGAGCGCATCGGAAAAAAGCGTCCCAGGGTGAATGAAGGTGAAATTTGGTTTGTATATATTGTAATAAAAATGCTTTGTAAACAGTATGAACTTCTCGTAAACATAGGTTTAATTTGATGGGAAATAAACATAGGTTTAATTTGATGGGCCTGTCCCTTTAAAGGAGGATGCTCACGAGAATGAAGTGCTCAAATAGTTTCCTTTTATCGAAAGATGATGGTATTAAATTCCGAAAGACTCGCTTTACAAAGCAAAAGCTTTTCATTGGAAGGAGTAAATCAATATAAAACTATGAATTCTATTAAAATTTTGGATCGTAGTAAATAGTTGATGTCCATACTGGGCAGGTAAATTTACGAGTCATTTTGCAAGCCAGCACAAAATTTGCATGCCCACTATGGAACTCAACTATTTACTACGATCCAAAATTTTAGTAGAATTCATTGTTTTATATTCATTTACTCCTTCCAACTAAAGTCTTTTGCTTTGTAAACCATGTCTTTCGGAATTTGATACCATCATCTTTCGATGAAAGGAAACTATTTGAGCACTTCATTCTCGTGAGCCTCCTCCTTTAAGATGACATCGATCATTGGCGGTGTGAACTTGAACTTAGCCATTCTTTTTTACGTAAGTTTAGGGAGTGTAGTTGAAAGTGCGAGACATAATATAAGTAACATGGTAAGAGTAACAGAAGAAAACTTTCTCTTATTATACTTGCTCGCGAATTATTTGCTCCCAGGGGAACACTGTGTAGACAAAAGTACGGTTTTCTTGGAAAAAAATAATAACTGCGACAATGACAGTGCGCTTGACTTAATGCGAAATCCCGGCCGGTTTTTGAAACGCATAAAGTGCATCACTTTCCTATGCAGCATATGCAAATGATCATAAATTATATAAAAAAAATCGAGCTAAACTCGAGCAAATTAGCATAAATACGTAAGAATTCATTTGTCCACGCTGCGTTTCAAAAACCGGCCGGTATTTTGCTTTAAAAAAGTTTAAATCTGGAAATTACAAATATTGACTAATAAAACTGTCAAAATCATAGATATAGTTTATCATTGGGCGATGGAACCCTTCATAATAATACGGCGCTAGGTCCTGCCTTATGGTTAGAAACACTTTTTTTGGCCGGCTTTGGCTGTTTTGCTGAATTGTTAAAAATGAACCACATCTCATGTACACAACAACTTTCAAAAAATTCCAAATCTTGGCCAAACAAGTTTCAGAAAATTTATATATCTTATCACACATAATAAAAAGGAAATCAAAAAAGTAGACATGTAACAAATATATAATATATATAATATTAATATATAATATATAATCTTATTATATAAAGGAGAAGAGTTTACTTTTTTGTTTGTGTGAACGAGACGAAAATTAGAATATCTAAATGCAATAAAACGAGAGACGGATCCCAGAATTGAGCAAGGGAAATCGAATTATTTTTCATTATTTTTCAAGATACATTGCAAACGTTTCACAAAAGTGTGTTCACTGTTCCTGCAACTTATACATTGAATGTCGCCTCAGGCGGCGATAGCCGTCTGGTATTATATATATAATATATATAATATTGGAACAAATATATTATATATAATTCAAAATTAAAAAAACATGATATAGTCTCAAAAGATTTTTTCTTCCAATATTCCAACGTAGACCGTTTCGTTCGTGTGTTTCCCAAGGGGCAATGGTGTTAAATGTGAAAAACTCTTGGTCACATGGTTGGTCCTAATTGGGTTACGGTAGAGGGAAAAGCTATTAAAAATCTGATTTAAAGGTAATTAAATAATAAGAAAAAGTGTCGAGCGGAGAGCGTAGATGAAACTGAAAGCGGTACAGTTCTTTAGTGATTTAATCAAAAAGACTTTTCATGAGCGAAATTATAACATTTGACCATTGATAAACCTAAAGCCTATTGAAAGAAACGAAAACAGACAAAACTGTTGACACTTCGTTAAGGTTCAATCGATATAGCACCCTAAAGGATGAGGCTCACGATTTAAGAGTTCGATTCCTTTTCTTTTTTTTTCGAAAAAAACATGATTAATAACATACATAGCCAAGCACGGATATACACTTTAAAGAAATTATTTAATTTAAGAAAAAAATTTAATTTAAAAAAACGACCGCATGCTTTTAAAACCACCAGTAAAAAGTAAATATGCACGCAGTGTGCATAACAGTAAAACAGGCGTGCCTTCCTTTTGCGCTACAAAGTATACAGGCCGTTCGTTGGAGTGCACTATTTTCAGCAACATATTAGCAGGGTACCCCAGGGTCAGCCCGGCCATCTGCAAGGGGGCTGTTTTTGGCTGTGCCTGAAAAATAACTAGAAACTAGGGTGGTTTTCTTTGATTAATTTTTTAGATAAAATTTAATATTTACTTTAAAGTGTATATTTAATTTAATATTTTCGCAAAGTGTATATTTAAATATTATAAATAATGTCTGTACTTTAAAATGTTTCTAAAATAAGTGAAGTGCCACCAAAAAGCACCAACTATGTGTCAAGTCGAAGGAGGAACTCTAAAAATATATGCTAATCCAATTGAATTTCCGCGCAAATGGAACTTTTTGAATGAAGAAAAATGGAACATCTGCGAGTGGTGAGCAAAGATCTAGAAACCAAGAAGAATTGGTAAATCGAAGCCATTCCACTAAGAGAGCGAAACGATTTACATCCTTATTGCGAAGCATGTTCGTCTTAGGATCCGTTCGATTATGTGTGTCGAACTACATTATTATTAAACTGAGATCCAGAGGAATTTTTCTCTTTGTCATGTAGTGTGTTTTTTTGTAATTCAAAAATAAAAAATAATATTTTTCAGTCAGATATATGTTTATCCGTTTCAGTGTACTTAGCACTACGTAAGTTATACCACCGTACGTTCAACATTACAGGCTAAAGAGAATGTTTGTGTGAAGCGCAAGTACGAGGAAGAAAAGGAGAGGGAATAGAGAGAGAGAAAGATAGAAAGAGATAGATAGAGGCAGATATGAGAGATGAGAGAAAGAGAGAGGAACGATAGAGGAATACAACAAGATAAAGATATGAGGGCGGGAGAGAAAAGAGAGAGAGACACGTTCTTTCTTACGTAAGCCTAAGATCGAGCTAATAAAAGTCGTAGATTTGGCCAATAAGAAACATTCTCTCACTAGCAGGAAGCATGAACCGTCAAGCTGTAGGTTAATGATTAGGCCCTAGGTTAGGCCCTAAGGCTTCATGATTAGACCCTAGGCCCAAGCCTTCACCACATTAAAGTCCATTCGATGGCCTAACACCGCCTAATGGGCCTAAGAAGGAAGCGGACGTGTTTACATCCCTTGAACGGCGTCACCACATCCATGTGACCCCAAATAGAGCAGATACATAGAAGGAGAAGAAGAGATGGAAAAATCGTTGAAAATGCATCAACAATGCATTAGGAAGTGATTTTGGAAGATAATGATACGGTATTGTGAAACGTATAATGGACAACTGAATTTCCACAATATTTTACGTATCTCGTTTTGAAACATTTTCTCGTTTTGAAATCTGTGACCGTCGCGCAGTGGCAAGCGCCTTGCTCCACGTCACCGGTCGCTGGTTCGAGCCCGGCCCGGAGCTGGGTAAAACCGGCGGAGATAACTCGGCTTCCCGAGAAAATTGGCCTCCGGGAAGTTTAAAAGCCAGTTCGTCCGGCTTCAGAAATGAACCGGCCCCCGGTGCACCGTTTCTGCGGATTCGGATGATAGAACCGGTACTCTTTATTTATATCTCTTTAATCTGTGACGTCTCTGTTCAGAGGGAAATTAATAAATAAGAACGACGTTATAAGGAAAATGTTTCGAAACGAGATTCCGTGTCGTTCCAGCATTTCACTTTATGTGCTTGAAGATCATACAAGCATAATCTGTGACGTCTTTAATCTGTGACGTCTCTGTTCAGAGGGAAATTAATAAATAAGAACGACGTTATAAGGAAAATGTTTCGAAACGAGATTCCGTGTCGTTCCAGCATTTCACTTTATGTGCTTGAAGATCATACAAGCATAATCTGTGACGTCTTTAATCTGTGACGTCTCTGTTCAGAGGGAAATTAATAAATAAGAACGACGTTATAAGGAAAATGTTTCGAAACGAGATTCCGTGTCGTTCCAGCATTTCACCTTATGTGCTTGAAGATCATACAAGCATATAGCAGGTCATAATTACCAAAGTTCATAATTCATGGTAGATTAGCACAGTTTAATACCGTATATTATCAATAAACCTTTATGATATTAAAGGGTCGTCGGCCGATGTACAAACCACGCGTAGAACTGCCTCCGCTGGGTAAAATTGAAGAACACTACCCCCTGGATTGAAGAACACTATCTCTTTTTGAAAAATATTACCCCATGCAAAATAGTATCCCCATTTTACAAAATGCTACCCCTTTCTAGGAGGTAGTGTTATTCAAGGGTTGGGGTAGTCATATTCAATGGTGGGGTAGTCATATTCAATGGTGGGGGTAATCATATTCAATTGGTGGGGGTAGTATTTTGTAATTTTTCCCACGGAGTAGTAAAAGCCAATGGGTGGGGGTAATATTTTGTAAGAAGGGGGTATTATTTTCACACGTAAGGGGTAGCATAATTCAAGATTACCTAGGGTTTGAAGATCACTACCCCACCATTGAAGAACACTACCCCTCTATAGAATACCACTATCCCACATCTGAAGAACACGACCCCTTTCTTACAATCTACTACCCCCTTGACTGGGATGATAAAATGTCATAAAGGGGTAGTATTCTTCAATGGTGGGGTAGTGCTTTGCATGATACAAAATGCTACCCCCATACATTTGGGGTAGTATATTTCAAATTTGGGTAGTATTCTTCAGTGGGGTAGTATTCTTCAATTTTACCCCTGCGCTGTTCACGTTCATGATTCTATTAAATAGTTGCGAGTAATTAAATTTCTTGAGATTATAATTTCAATCAGAAATCATTGCGAAAAAGAAAATAAGTCCTATACTCTCTTACATATATATAATAAAGATTCAGATTATTGGACAAGAACTTAGTTTGAAATCTGATTACTATGTGTTTGGTTTATAGGAACTTAGGAACCGTATGTGCTCTGAATGGAAGATATTTTCAATAAGGGCTGGTCGCTTCAAAAAGATTTGGTCGATAAAAAGTAGACCTATTTCGCTTCAAAAGCTGTTTTTCGCTTCCAATGGGAAGGGTCGTTACAATATTTGCGAGATCGCTTCATAATGAGCGCTTCAAAAGAGTCTGGCCACAACGCCTTCATTTAGCTTCAAAAAGGGCGGGTCGCTTGAGAATTTGCTGGTTTGCTTCAAAAAGGGCTGGCCGTATCAGAATGGGCGCTGCCACTTCAAAATGAGGAGGAGTGGTTTCAAAATGGTCGGCGTAGCTTGATAAGAAGCAAATGGTTCGTATTTTCACAGGATAGCCACCCGTTTAAAAATCTTGTGTGGCGGTCCGGGAGACTCCACTGACAGAGGAGAAACGACAAGCGTTTTTTTTCTGTGCGAATAAACCACATCAGCTTCAAAAGTCATCTGACCTACTCTTTAAAAATTTTGAGACAAAACCCCACGCTGGTCAAAACTGAAGAAAATTGGTAATGGATTCCGTGAGAAAGGAACGCGGATGTCGTTTCGCTCATGGTTAGAGCCCTTTTCCCTCTCTCTCTCCGTTTCTCTATCTCTCCCTCTCTCTCCCTCTCTCTCCCTCTCGTATGCAAAAGTGCCCTTAAACGGAAAGGACGGGAGAATACGTAAATAGCACATTAGGTAAATTAAGAACGTCGGTGTTTCTTCTACAGAGAAAAGGCAAAAAACGTTCAAGAACAGAACGATGTTTCTAGTAAACAAGGCAAAAGTAAACGGAGAAAAGGCCCTGACGTGAGCCAAGATAAAGATACTTAATTAAAGTAAAATACATACAGGTTTCTATCCGTCGGTGAGATTTACGTGCGCCGTGCACGATTTAATTTATCGAGCTAAAAAGCAATGACCATGGCGTCCAACGTCATGTAGCTCAACTTTTTATAATCAGTCCTTTCGATAAAGGACCAGTTTTTCCGCCTATCCCGTAATTAAAATTAGTTACAGAAGATATCCTTTTTAGCGCTATAGCGCTAACATAGTTTGGGTTTCATCCGAGAGCCCTATTTCCGATTTCTTACAGACAGTGTTTCCGCGTGTAGGCTCTAAATAGGATAGGTGGGATGTGGGACGCGAATAAAAGTTGGGCAGCGAACTATGACATGAATAAGAGCGAGGATATGTTTGCAGTGTTGTGGGAACACTGTTCGCGAAAAGATTTGTCTGTGGCTGTCTTGCTCTAGAAAAACGAAATTATCCCGAAAATAACCATGCTCTTGGTTTCAAGGCCCCTTGAGGGGAAAATTGGAAATTTTGCGAACAGTATTCGTGCGAAGTGGTAACGTGTTTATTTTGGAGACCCTGGTTCCTAACGGTTAGAATGTTTGTTTGTTATAAACTGATAACTATACTAATATCTGTAGCATTATATGTTGCAGTAACGGTAATTTATCTTTATATATGTATTTATTGAATAAAGGTGTGCACTTTATGCGGTAGATATCAGGTTTTTGAATTGCAAAACTGCATCCACATGTATTCATGCTAAATAGGGTTGCATCCGGGTGACCAATCTTACTCACTTGCATATAATATAATGCATAAGAAAGCAGGTGGACGTTGCACAAAAAAAAACGGATGAAACCGGAGGTTACACTTTTTTAATTTGTGTGGCACCTCCTAGTTCAGAAAATATGAAGTTGTTAATAGCTGAAGTTAATTCACTTACAATTAGCCAAGAGAGTTTGCACCCTTGCTAATTGAGAGCACGTGTGTACTTCTTGTAATAAAGCACAAACTTCCTCGGAAATAACATTTCCCATAGATCTTTGCACGTTGCAGCCCCCATAAAATTTAGTTTTGGCTAAAAGTTATTCCCCCTTTATTGAAATACGTGCAAAAACGGCGTATGGCCAAAAGACAAATGTGGTAAAACAAAAATCTTTTTTTTACTGCTAAATATAGATAAATAATTTAAAGTGTTGTGTGTGTTAAAGGTGATTGATAGAAACAAATGGAATGGTCATTTTCTGCCGACCGCGAAATCTAGATCACATCGTTGCTACCGTAACCAGAATAGTGGAGAAAAGCCATAACATTAACCTGCTCATCAAATCAGTTTACCCTTGTCAAAAGGGACGGCTGTATGTGACCACGTGACCCTTCATGCAATGAAGGGTCACGTGACTCGCTGTTGGATTCAACCCAGTGGTCGAGTAATCAACTGTTACCGGATCCAGGAGCTCATTTGAAGGTACTCCTTGGTTATAATTAATTATTTGAAGTCATTTCGTATTATTTTTCAGGCTTTTTAATGTATCTTTCCTATTGAAAAATTATGCATACCATGTGAGCATCACTAAAAATTATATTGAATTGATAGATGATAATCTGTGTGCGCATCATCTAATCGATAGTTGTGTGCACCATACATACGCGCGAATTTCGAAATTACCCGTAAACAAGGTGCTCGATACATTGTGAACGAAATATGATATGATTTGTGGCATGTGTTTGTTATAAGTCATTGTATACCGGACCGAGATAAGAATATTAACTCGGGCGCCCTTCGTCTATTTTAGCCGTTTCAAGTTTCTGATAAGACTAAAAAATCCAGTTAATAACGGCCTGATGAGGATTAAATGATTAAACGGAGAATAAATACAAAATCCCACATAATGTTTCAAGCTGGAAGCTCGGGCTATTTTGTATTATGATAAATAATTTATGTGGCAGACTCTAACCATAAGTGAGCGCACAATATATGCCAGAATACGACAACACAACCATTTCTGTAAAATGGTAGTTGAGTCCATCACATAGGGTGTGTTAAATAATGCTCTGAAAAATTCCTCTTCACATGTGATAACTTCGGTCAGAATAACTGTCAGTCCCTGGTAAAAGTTTTGCGTACGATACTTTTAGATGAGATATGCCGTTATCGTAAAAGAAACTAAAAATTTCTCTCGACGCCATTCATTCTCTTATCGCTTAAGATTTTTCCGTAAAGGCTTTGCCAAACAAAGAACTGGAGGAAGAACGAAGTTTCCCAAATCAAACAATTAAAAGCTCAATATACACTTATTTTTCCTCGAATTTAAGGAATTTAATAAAGATTATTGCTGATTTCTATACAGGGCGCCGTAAAAGTATAGTTGAAAAAGTAATACCAACAATTGTTTTCCGGTTCCATCTAGCTAGACTCATTTTTTTTGTGAACAACCTGCTTCTCTGTTCCTCTGCTCCTTCGGATTTTTTTTGGTCGATGGTAGACAGCCCGCGTCAAATTGGTTGCGTTGCGGCTGCCTCTCTTTCAAAAAATAAAACCCATCTAAGTGTGTACAGTTTGATCTCATATTAGCACTTTTCTTCAGTATGTCTTCCTTATTGACTTTGTGCTCAGCAACCTGTTCAAATAATGAGCATTTTTTTAAATGTTAACCTACTAATTTAAATTGATATTTTTTATGCCTCCACAACTTTTTTTGGTACTGGTCCTTCTGTGAACTATATTTTTTAAACAGGAAATCTGCAAGAAAATCAATGACTACGATACCAATTGGCATTGATCTTGGAACTACAACGTCATCGGTCGCAATTGTACTAGAAGGAAAAGTGGAAGTCGTACAGAATGAACAAGGTACACAACGCTATTCCCTTTTCATTTTTTGTAGGCCTCTGTACACTTGTTCGCTATCTATCCGCTGCAAACCAGTTTACTTTATTTATCGGCTTTGATACTGTTTAATTGCATATAAATACATGATATAACATATATAACTACAGGCTGTCGTACGACCCCGTCATGTGTTGCTTTCAAGGATCGAGAACCACTCATCGGTACAGTTGCCCTAGATCAAATGGACTCGAACATGCATAACACTATTTCTGGAATGAAGCGAATGTTGGGGCGGCAGTTCCGAGATATTTCTGATTCTAGCCGTACATGTCAATGGTTTCAAGGCAATGATATGTTGCCTAAGGTTGAGGTACATTGGCCTCCGGAAGATAAGAAACACTTTTCTACGGAACAAATTACTGCACTATTGATCAGAAAAATGAGGGATATCGCTGACATGCACCTCACAAGCAGAGTTGGAGATGCGTCACAGCATTGTGATAATGTTGTCATCGCTGTGCCAGCTTGCTTTAACTCATCGCAACGACAAGTTTGTGATTTTTTTTTTAGATTTGATTTGATAATATAGTCAGTAAGAAAAGGGAGTGCGATCTATTTTTTGTCAAATGTTCACCATTTTGGGGGAGAGCACCCATGCAATTAATTGAAGGGAGTGCGATGTATTTTTTGTCAAACGTTCACCATTTGGGGGAGAGCACCCATGCAATTAATTAAAAGTTCTTGCTTATTTTTAGGCAATCAAAGATGCCGCATTGATTGCTGGCATCCAGGAAAGGGATCTCCACCTCATAGATGAACCAATTGCTGCAGCTCTTACATATGGATTCCAGCACAAAAGTCGCTACGGACAGTGCAACCTTTTAGTTGTTGATATTGGAGGAGGTTGGTTGCCATTGTGTAAAGTATTTCAATTAATTGAAATATTTATTTGTAGATAAGTAAATCATGACTATTAATGATACTGCACGTTTCCTACTACAAGCTCATGAGACAAATTTTTCGTCCATTTACTTGCACAGAATGTACGCAATTTCAGAAATTTTAGAAATTTCAGAAATGTATTACTGTGAAACCACATTACTTGAATCCTAGAACCCACAGAGTTATTCCCCGGCAAACAGTTCGGCCAGGTGCCGTTGTAAGAGTCAATTTTTGCACTTTTAGGGCTTTTAGGGCAATTTTTGCACTCCTGTGTTGGAAACGCCTCTCTAAAATCGTAGGAATGAGCTCTATTCGTTTGAACATTATAATGTTCAAAAATAATGCAAGTGAACGGATATAAACAGTGAAAACGAATTTTTGTGTTGCTGACTACGGTATTTGGCCGAAAGAATATCTCTGCGGGTTCCAGATACAAATGAAGGCTGTTTTCTCAGCAATATTTCTGAGATTTCGGACATTCTGTACAAGAAAATTGAAGAAAATTTTTTCTTTGTGAACCTGTTCCTTTAATGATGAATATGTTTGTGAATTGCAAATGTGAAAACAATATTCCTTCCAAAGTTCAATTTGCGATTAGCCTGATTAAAAGGAAAGAATACTGTTGAAATGAATGTCGGAACACGCTAATTCTCTTATTTAACACATTTTAATATGTAATTAGGTACTCATGTGTTAACAGTTATGGAGAATATTAATATCACATTAAAGTGTAAAAAAAAGTGTTTATCTCATGAGCCTTTAAAAGAAACAGAAATGAAAGCGCATTAAAATGCATTATAATTTCAATGTCTGAACGGAGGAGGTTCAATTGAATGAAGTGCTCAAATAGTTTCCTTTTATCGAAAGATGATGGTATTAAATTCCGAAAGACATGCTGTACACTATGTTCCTCTCCGACCCGGAGTGCCGACCCCAAATAAGAAAATGCCGACGCGTCATTCTCCTCGTGCGCTCCCCGTGTCAGTAAAAGTTAAAGCGGGTCAACGTCGTGTCGGCATACTGACTCTTTGGGGTCAACGTCGGGTCGGCACATCATACATTGGGGTCAGCGTCGGGTCGGCACACTAGCTCGTCGGGTCAGCACTGGGTCAAAAAACATTTCACACATAAATACCGTAACCTGACAGTGATCAAAAAATGTATAAAAAAAACGCTTATTGCGTCTATAACATAGAAGAACATAATAAAAGTCAATAGTATGCTATACCGGTCAACACTAACAAAAAAAAAATGAAGGTGAATAATAAGCTATACCGGTCAAAACTAACAAACAGGAATAGGTAAGAAGGACGAGTGTAATTGTAAACGAACAACTAAACGAATGATCTATCTAAGGGATCGAGAGAGGGTGAATGAGCTGCCGAGTAATCTTGTAACAAAGCAATAAACTGAGAAATGGATGCGAAAGCAATTAGAAATAAAGAAACTCCGAGGCACAACAATACAGAAAAACACAGAAAAATGAAGGAGAGTGCAATGAATGAAGGAATAACCCCGTTACAGGATGGGCAAACAGACGATAAAAACGTCGGGAGTATCCTCATTTCGGAGAAAGAAAATAACATCATTGTCCACAACAGCCCGTAGGATTGGTTTCAGATCTTCGATCTAGAATTCATTATTTGAATATCACAATAATAAACAAACATCCGCAGTTTTAGGATACATATTAGTAACAGCTGAGATCACTCTTTCTTACATAAGAGTTCAGACTTTGACAGTGACAGAGGGAAACGCATAATTGCACAGCAGCAAAAACATAACTGCTGCGAAAGCGGACGCAAAATGACTCGATACCAAAATTCCTTCCTTCGAAAACGAATCTAAAAAGAATTGAAAAATAACTAAGTGAAATCGCAGTTACTAGACTATGTAGTAAGTATAAAAATCGAAGTTAAATTCTAGATTATTCTAACACGACACTATCACGCCACTATCAGGGGTTTTCCTTCATACATGAGACCATCTCCTTGCTACCTTATTCTTCGCACTTCGTCAGACCTCCGGCTCCGGCACCGCCCATTGCTTGCTAGTCGCGACGGCGACGGTTACCACGCTAAATTACTAGAATGAAATTCACAATCTCAATGCATTGAATGTATTCTTTCATTCTTTGCATACTGATGCGACCACGAGGCACACGTAGAGTAGAGTAGTTTATTGTAGCAGGCAAGACAATCTCTATACGCTATTTCACCAGGTATATATAGTAATGCTATATATGCAAATACGTCTATAATAACGTTTCTAGACGTAAACAATGACTAGTCGTAGACTAATGAATATAGCATAATGGAACAGTAAAATACTACGTTTCAAAGGTAGTGTTCCCAACACCTCCCATATTAATTAAAAGAGTATTTCTTATTAGACGGATCCATGACGAGCTTCTTCGGTGGGCCACAATTCCTCGTTGGTCGTCTGTACGTCGTTCCAGCATCGGTGTCCGAGTCCGAATCCGAATCGTCCCATCCTGTCGATATGTCGCCAGTGACATCGATCGCAGTTGATGTAGATCCGTCGGCGGGTTGTGCGTCTTCTTGTTTCAAGTCGAAGTCTTCCCACATCGTAGGCAGTACATCTTCGTTGTAACGTTTCCGCAGCTGGTTCATGTGTCGCTTCCAAGTCCGTCCATCGGTCGTAATTACTTCGTAGATTGTTCTTCCAATCTTCCTCAGCACACGAGCAGGTATCCACGTCGGCTTTGATGGATTCTTGTAATCACGAGCGTATACCAGGGCGTCTTCAGTCAATTCCTTGTTGCGAGCACCATGATGACGATTGAACTGTTCCTCCATCTTCGTTCTTCTTTCCTCGGGAAGATGGTGTTCTTCTTTTACACTTCTTCGAGACGTTCGAGATAGCGTAGTCAACGGAGTTCTCAACGGTCGGCCAATAAAGTTTTCTGCAGGCGATCGTTTTCCAGGTGAAGATGTGCACGGAGTCGAACGGTAAGTCCTCAGGAACTTCTGCAGCATCTCGGCTGTTGTTCCCTCTCCCTTCAATTTCTTGAGAGTCCTCTTGAACGTATCCACAAAGCGTTCAGCTTGTCCGTTTGATTGGGGGTGAAATGGTGGCGTTTTCACATGCTTGATCCCACTTCTCCGGCAATATTCTTCAAACTCCTTCGATGTGAACTGCGAACCATTATCTGACACAAGTACTTCAGGGAAGCCAAATTGTGCAAATATCTTACCAACCTCTTTAATCGTAGCAGTGGCGGATGTCGTTGTCATCTCTCTTATTTCCGGCCACTTGGAGTAGGCATCCACGACCACCAGGTACATCCGTCCTTCCATTGGTCCAGCGAAATCCATGTGGATCCTCTCCATTGCACGAGTACAGTCGGGCCATGGTTTCAGTTCGTTCTTCAAGGGCATCTTCGCGGCACTTTGGCAAGGTACACAACTCTTGACCAAATTTTCGATGTCCTTGTCCATTCCTTGCCAGTAGATGTTGTTCCTCGCCAACATCTTCATTCGTGTTGCTCCAGGGTGTCCGTCGTGCAGCATCCTCAACACTCTTCCTTGCATTGAGTGCGGTACCACAATCCTACGTCCCAGGAAAAGGCATCCCTCGAATATCGATAATTCCATTCTTCTGCTGTGAAAGTTGTGCAGGGCAGATCCGGGTTTTCCTTGACACCATCTCCCAGTCTTCACAGATTCCACGATATTCGGTAACACATGGTCCTTTTCCATTGCAGCACGAATGTCCTTTTGCATAACTGGCAAGGTCCTGATCGCATCCAAATACACGGCGGCGACGTCGTCTTCAATCATTCCAATGACGATATCTTCTTCTGGCATGTGTTGCGTAGCAATCAGTCTTGATAATGCATCGGCCTGTCCAAAGCTGGTAGTTGATCGGTACTGGATCTTGAAATCGTAAGCCAGTAGCACAAGGGACCATCTTTGAAGGCGATTTGTTGAGTGAACCGATATTCCTTTCCTGCTTCCAAACACGGCAAGCAGTGGCTTGTGATCAGTCAACAACATGAAGGATCGTCCATATATGTAGCGGTGAAATTTCCTTACAGCATACACTAGGGCGAGTGCTTCCTTCTCAATCTGTCCATAATTCTTCTCCGCAGGCGTGAGGGCGCGACTGCAATGCCATATTGCCTTTTCCATTCCATTCGGGTATCGGTGAGAGATGACTGCTCCAATCCCGTAGTCGCTTGCGTCTGCTGCCACCACAATCTCCATCTTTGGGTCGTAGTGCGTCAAGAGAAGATCCGATTGCAACACTTCTTTGAGCTTCTCGAAGGCTTCTTTGCAATCCTTGGACCAGACGAACTCGGTGTCCTTTTTCTTCAGCGCGTCCAATGGTGCACGAAATGAACGCATGTCTGATACAATAGACGAATAATAACTAACTAACCCAAGAAACGATTCAACCTGCTGCAGGTTCCTGGGTTCCGGCATATTCTTGATCGCGGCAATCTTCTCTGGGTCCGGTCGACGGCCGTCCTTGTCGATAACATGTCCCAGGAAACGGATCTGTCGCTGGGCGAAACTGCACTTCTCCAGTCGAACACGAAAACCATAGTCGTTGATCCTCTCAAATAGATTGCGGACGTTCCTATTGTGCTCCTCCAATGATCCTCCGGTGACGATCACATCATCCAAGTAGGCAACACATCCTTCCAATCCTGCGATCATCGAATCCATCACTTGTTGAAATATGCCGGGTGCAGATTTGACTCCAAAGGGTAGGCGATTGTACCGGAACAATCCCTTCTGCGTCGTAATCGTGACCAGCTCCTTTGAAGATTCTTCAACTTCGATCTGCAGATAAGCATCAGCGAAGTCGATCTGCGTAAAATATTTACCTCCATTGAGTTGCGCGAAGATTTCTTCTGCTGTCGGTAATGGGTTGGCGATGCAGTTCCAAAGCGTCGTTGAGTCCTGTCGAAAAGTCTGAGCACACCCTCACGGCTCCAGTCTTCTTCTTCACAGCGACGATTGGCGCGGCCCATCTTGAATACTCCACTGGCGAGACGACTCCTTGCTCGACGAGCCTGTCGATCTCCTTCATTACCAGCGGTTCCACAGCGAATGGTATCTTTCTCTTCGCGGCGAAAATCGGTTGAGCATCCTTCTTCAGTACAAACCGGGCTTTCATCTTCGAACATCGTCCCAGCTCCTTCTTGAACACATCCGGAAACTCCAGTCGAAGTCCTTCCGTCAATTCGGTAGTCTTCACTGTACAACACATTGTATCGAATGTTTCCTTGAACGGCGGCAGCTGGTCGATCCAATCGATTCCCAGTAGTTTAATATCCTCGGTCACATAGCAGCTTCCGTGACCACTGAATTCCTTGCACGCGAAATCTGTCCTCAGACGTCCCATCACGGCGATCGGTGTTCCATTGGCAGCTTTCAATTTTGTGTCCACATTCTCCAGCGTCGGCGATCCCAATGACCTCCATGTAGCTCGATCGATCAGTGTGACATCAGCTCCAGTGTCCAATTGCATCTCCACTCGTTGAGATCCAATATTGACTTCCACCATCTTCCGTGTCGCGGCAATAACGATGCTTTCGTCCTCCTCGATTTTCTTAGCGTAGGCAGGTCCTCCACGTTTGCCATCCCTCCATTTCCTCTGGGTAGGCGGTTGGGCAGGTCTTCCACGTCCTACTTTTCTCTGGCAGTTGCTTGCATAGTGTCCTATCTCACCACAATTATAGCACGCTCCTCGAACCATAGGTTTCTCCGGAATTGCTTCCTTGCTAGGGTTGCTTTTCCAGTTCCTCCTCCTTTGGTTCATAACCTTATTCACTTCACTTACTTGTTCGTCTCCTCCTATCCTGGCTGCATCCTTGATCAATGTCTGCATCGAGTCACACTCGACCAACAGATCCTCCAACTGGCACGTTTCCGTCACTTCCAGCTTCCGCAGCAAACGTTTCCTCAGTTCACTGTCTTCAGGTTGTTGCAGTCCACCAACGAACAGTAGTGTCTTGAAGTCTTGCTCCTTCATATCCTTGAGTAGAGCGGCTTCACGCATGCGGTTGACACTTGAGGCGTACTCTCTGTACGACTCACCTGGTTGTCTGGTCGTCCTCAGCGCGTTGTACCTCCTTCTGAAGATCGTCGATTTCTCCCCGAACAGCTTCTCAAATTCCTGGGACAGCTCCTTGATCGGTAGATCCTTGATCCTCTTCGGCGCGACGACGTTGCTCAGCCTGGCGTATGCACGGTCGTTCAGCTTGGATATCAGCAACCTGGCTTGTTCGGCTTCCGACAAACCACCTCCTTCCGCAGTGACGATGTCCTCGAAACGTTGGAACCACTTGGTGAAAGTGACTCCTCCCTCAGCATCGTACTCGAAAATCGTGACCCTGTCGCCCAACATCGACGCCAGCGGTGCTCCTCCTGACGATGCGGCTCCGCTCCGCTGTTCCAGCAACTTCAGCAACCTTTCTTCTCTATTCTTTGCGTCCTCATCTCGCTTCCGTGAGTCTTCATCACGCTTCCTGGAGTCCTCCAGCAGCTCCTTGATCAGCTTCTGTTGCTCCTTGAACAACTTCTGCTGCTCCTCCAATGCGGACTTCTCGGCTCCTGGGGACATCCTGTATTCGAAAACCACCGAAAACCGAACTGCAAATTTTCGAAAATGCGCAAATCCGAGCGCAGTAAACTGCTAGCTCAAGGATATTTTCGAAAATAAGCGTCGATCCTCCGGAGTTTCGAAAGTCGAATCCTTGAACGCCAATTGATGCGACCACGAGGCACACGTAGAGTAGAGTAGTTTATTGTAGCAGGCAAGACAATCTCTATACGCTATTTCACCAGGTATATATAGTAATGCTATATATGCAAATACGTCTATAATAACGTTTCTAGACGTAAACAATGACTAGTCGTAGACTAATGAATATAGCATAATGGAACAGTAAAATACTACGTTTCAAAGGTAGTGTTCCCAACACATACTATCACCGAACTTATCATCGGCACAAAAATACGAGGGAAACCATGCTATAGCAAATTTGCATACGATAGATTATTTTATTTGACTTCGAGTTCTTTAGATATCTTAGTTCCTCAAAACTAAATCGCTGAACCTTATAATGTTTTTTTTTAGACGGTCAAACCATCATCCGTCGATAAAAGGAAAGAAATGATTTGAATATGTTCTTTAGGTAAATGCGAAGCAAGCATTGTAAAAATCGCTGGAAATGAGTGGGGGAGAGACGAAACATATGTACTGAAAGGAACATCAGGGAATGATTGTTTTGGAGGAAACGATTTCGACGAACTACTTTTGGAACACTGCTGTAAACAATATAAAGAGTTTCTTGTTACCAGTCACTACCCTTTAAGTGAGGTGTGCCTTGTCTAATTTTCGTTGTTCTTTGAAATCGCAAGCATTAAATGCACCCTTCAATACTGAACGCACTTCGATACTGAAGAAGAATTGTACTTCGTGAATTTTCAGGGCTTATCACAAAGCGCGCTGAAAAATTTGAAATTTGCATGTCAATCCATCAAACACAAGTTAACGCTCCTACACTCGGCAACCGATGTCTATCTTGATGGAATGGACTACACATTCGTAATCACCCGCGAAATGTTTGAGCATTTGTGCAGCGACTTTTTCACGGCTATTGCCACACTCGTAAATACAGCGATGACAGCTGCGAAACTGGATCAAACGCAGGTATCTTCCAAAATACTGTTTTCTGTTACGCCTCTGAGTTTAGTTTTCGTCAAAATAACGTTGTCATCCCGTGTTGCTCGGACTCAAGCAGTATTCTAGAGACCAGCTGCGTTTTTTGGCAAACTCCTGGCCTTAGTCAAGCGCATATCCACTCTCAGAAAGAGCAATAATATAAATTTTCGACTGGGCGTTCCGTTAGCTTTGCTCCCTACAAGAAAACTGCCAAAATAATTGCCCAAAATTCGTTTTTATATAAATTCCCTTTATTAATATATCCTTGCCAAATCATGACCCTGCCAGGAATCGAACTTGTCTGTGACATGGATCTCTGGTCAGCACCCTGGGTCCTTGGGACTCCTTATGCAGAACGGCGGAGTGTAATTTACGTTCAGGCATAATTTCTCGGCTAATTATGTTTCGCATATGTTGCAGGCCGTCTTTGTAATAACTAAAGATTTGCATCAACTTTCCCTCAACCATAGGGCGTAACAAATACTTCGCTAGGCGTTACGCCAACAAACATATTATCAACAGCGCACAGCGGATTTTGGATCAAATTTTGTCGGAGACAGACCATATTCGACATCCGACTTGGTTAATCTTGAATGTTACTTCCCTTGCCAAGGATCCAATTCAAGCTCCAGGAAGCGCAATTTTGCTTTAATACACAAATTTGCGTTTCAATGTCGCACCTCATCTTGTTCGTCTGAGTTTATCCATTTGATGATGTGTGTCTTTTTGTTATATGTGGTCAATAAGCTATATTATTAGATTGATGATTATATACTGATTGGCGGAACTACAAGGATACCTGACATACGACAACGTCTAAAACAATTAATGACATGGAAGGAATCAAATCAGTCGATCAATCCAGATGAGGCTATTGCCTTTGGTGCGGCCATTTATGCAGAACTTTTATCACTCGAGCGAAGAGCCTGTGTGGATTCCGGTACAGCAAATTACCAAATTGAAGCTGTTAATGGATGTATTTTGTTGCAGAACCTGTCGATTGTAAGTTAAATTTGTAAATTTTTATATTAAGTAGGGAGATTAGGAGATATAGTATAGGAATTAAAAATAAAAAATAAAAAAAAAAAAAAGAGAAGAGAGGAAGGAGAGGAATGAGAGAGAGGAGAGGAGAGGAGAGGAGATTAGATGAGAGGAGAGAGATAGATATATATTTATATTATATTATATATATATTATATTATATTATATTATATTATTTATATTATATTATATTATATTATATTATATTATATTATATTATATTATATTATATTATGCTGTCTTTTGAGGACAATGTCAACGTTGAACAACCTCGGTGTAATCGTTTTTGGAACTGCGATTTTCATCAAGCTATCGATAAGATGTGCCGTGGAATATGCTTGCTTGCTGCTAATTGGCTTAGTGCTGAGGATTTTACACAATTTGTGACAGCTTTACGCACGTTTTACAAATGCGATCCTTATTCAAGAGCAAGAAGGGACAGGTTTGCAGAATTATCTTCAATTTACAAAAGGATAGACGCGACTTTGACAAATGTGATAGAGAAGGCCGCGCAGCAAGCACGAATATGGACAACTGCCTTTCCAAATAAAACTTGTTTACGCTGCACTTCAAATTTCAATGACGCAATGATTGTAAAGGTAAAGTATCGGTATTTTTTTTATTCGAACTAACTTTAATAACGAATAATTCTCAGCAAGTTTATGTACAGTTTGTGATCACTGACCTCAAAAACGCAATAGTGGGTTTTAGTTGCATCGTGCATATAATTTACTAGAGAAAAGACAAGAACAGCCTTTGGCTTTGGCAACTTGGCACTAACGCTGTAGGCCGCAAAGAAAACGAGGAGGGCGAGAGGGTATGAGACAAAAAGATGCGCGCTAGGTGCATGCCGGAGATGAAGGATGCATAATAAACGCGTTATAACTCGATTTTGTTAAACTACGGTTTTGTGACAGGTTTGACATTTTTTTAGGTTTGACATTCGCTTTAAGGTGACGGGAGTATCGTCCGGAAAACAGCCAGTCTTGGAATGTTCTCTATATGGAATAATCAAGCCAATAGAAATGCGGTTCAACATCGACGAGGACGGTATTCTGTCTGTTTTGTCGGATGATGACTGTGTAAGAAAAGGAATCACAATCGTCACGAGTCAAATCGGATGTCTAAGAAGGGTATCAATATTTGACAAACTAAATTATTGTGTGGTGCTACATGCACGCTTTTGCACGAGACGCTTTACTGCTTGTGCTTCGCATTACCCATTTGGAAGCCTCAATTCATTCTGTTTACGAACTACCGCTCATTCCAGGACGAAATTGGACGCATGGCAGTTGACTGCAAAATCGAGAAATTACGCAACGCTGCAAAGAGAGCGTTGGATCTGTACGTTTACGACATTGGCGATGACGTGAAAAACTTTTACAGTGCTCATCCTCTTACGGCGAGTCATCGAAGGCTGTTCACTACTTTTCGAGAGGCAAAAGCACTTATTGCTTCAAAAACATTTCCGGCAGCATTTGAATACGAGGAAATGAAAAACACACTCAAATATACATTCGATCAGGTGAATGGCCGCACCGGAATGAAAGTATAAACATGTGGGTGCACTACATCTCTAATAGTCTATGATACTCTTAAGAGGCAACACTGAAAGGTGCAACATGAATAAAGTAGTAAGGGTAGATCTTCGAGCATTTACGACTCCCGGAATAAACATCAAAGACACAGATGTAAATTGTCTTTATTGCCAACGTTTCGTCATTACGACATCATCAGGGCGGATTGATTACCTACAAACAAGGACATACATACATCACACTGGAATACAAGACAAAACATGACAAAATCGAATACATGACACATAATTCACAGAAACACATAATAACTGAACACAAATTGAGAGAGTGCAAATAACTACTTCCGCAAAAACCTTAGAAACAATACAAGGGTTGATTAAATGAAGGCAAGACCTCTCAAGGCTGGTCAGGCCAAAGTTTTCATGCAATCAAACTAATACAAGGGTTGATCAGACTAACATACAAATTGTGAACTGCAAATGGATGACACAGGAATTAGTGCGAGATACACGTGATAAGCGAGAGAGCACAGACTAGACGACATATGTGTTTAATTAGGCAACGAGAGCGTACTGCGTTCGTTTTTGGCGGGCCGCCCAGCGAAAATAATATTTTATTATACGATATAATGGACTATTATAGATGTATAATATTTATTATATATAATTAAGTAAAACATTCATGATTGCTTATTTCTTGCCCAGGGGGCTCACGTCTCGTTTCGAAGAAATTATATTCCTTGGGTTCAAATCGGGGCACTTCGCGCCGGACCGCGACGCGCGGGAAGGAATCGTTCGGGATTCCCATTCCTAGAGCAGGTGCGCCTGCGAATCCAAGGAAAAAAGTATAAAAGGCGTGTTAGCGCCTTGGTGTCAGTTTTTTTACGAGGGTAATTCCCTTATAGAGAAAGACAGTGGTGAAAAAAGGTAGAACTTTATTCATAACGAACATGTTTGTGGTCCGAACGAAGGTTACTCGTAGAATCAAGGTAGGAGATCGGACTGTGTTAATAACGACATGCAAACATTGAGGATAGGTTATGAGTTACTCTAACCGATCCTGGGTTAATACAACCAACAACAACTTGAACTGAAATGGATCACACTGTGGCGACCACTATGATAAACCAGCAGTTAGGGATGCTAACAGGGAAGGCTTAATCACTATAGTGACAGGAATCATTTCGCCCTACACTATCAGGGAAGGTTTAAGTCCTCTAGCGAAGGAAATTAGTTCGCCGTTTTCCTCTTCGGCTTGTCCTTGCCATGTGCTCGCCCTCCGGTTGTCTTCTTGTCGCGGGGTGCTTGTCTGCGTCCTCTGCAAATTAAACCGTTAATATGATAATCTGGTAACCCAGGGAGGGTGGGCCCATGAATGTTTTACTTAATTATATATAATAAATATTATACATCTATAATAGTCCATTATATCGTATAATAAAATATTATATTCATTAAGGAAAACATTCATGATTGCTAGTTCAACGACTATGTTAAGGGTGGGTTACCGACCTTAGTGCGGCCTCCTGCACCTCATTGCTCACTACGGGTTTATTATAGAACCGCTGGAAGGTGCTGGCATTAGGAGCCCAATTGGCTGCTCTCATGATTGCGGCAAGTGAAACCCCTTTTAATGCAGCGTGCGAGGTGGTTGCTGCCCTAGTGGAGTGGGCCCCGAAGGAGCCGTCTATGCCGCTAAGTCTCAGCGTTTCCTTGACCCATCTGGCGATTGTCGCGGGGGTGGCTGGTTTGTGAGGTTTCTTATGGGCTACGAAGACCTTATCACTGCTCCTAATCGCCTGGCACCGCTCTAGGTAATGCGTCAAGGTAACCAGGGGGCATAGAACTGGCGCTTCCTGAAACCGTAGGTATGAAACCGATTGCGCGGGACCCATGCGCCGCGTTTTGGACATCGCTAGAGTAAAGGACACTGAGTCCTGGCTTAAACGCATCAGGGATGTGGAGAGGGCGGCTAGTTCGGAAACCCGCTGGGGGGAGCATATGGCCAGGAGGGTAACTGTCTTCATAGTAATGTGCTTTAGGGAGAGGGCCGCGTTGTCCCCCCAGCTCTCTAAGAGGTCTAGCACGTCTTGCACATTCCAGGTACTAGAGTATTTTGGTAATGGGGGCTTCGCCCTGAAGACCCCTTTCATGAAGCGGCTAAGCAAGTTCTCGTCCAGCGCGCCCACGGCTGTCGGTGCTGTTTCCCAATAAGATGTGATCGCCGCTCTTGCCGACGCTACCGAGGAATACGATTTTCCCTCTTCGCTGAGGGTGGAAAGGAAGTTAATAATATTGGCCGTACATTTCTTAAGAGGGCTCTCCCCTAATCGGCTGCAGTACGCTTGCCATAAACGTAGGTTCGAATTATACTGTTTCACAGTGTTGGGGGCCCAGGAGCGGACTACAGTGGACGCGGCACTACCGGAAAGGCCAGCCCCTTGGAGCGCGACGGTAAGATTCTCCAGGCTAACAGTCTTATTCGGGTCTGCTTCAGGATGGGATGGGGTGACATGTTGTGGTCGAGGAGCAAGTCCTTGGAGTCTGGAAGTAATAAAGGGTTACACTGAGCTAATTCCGCTGCGACCGGGGCCCAACGCTGCGAGAGCCAGTCAGGGGTGATTAAGATTAATTCGACGTTCTCTACCCGCGCTTTAGCCAACACCCGGCCGATGAGGCAAAACGGGGGAAACGCGTAGCATAAAACCTTCGGCCACTGGCTTCTGAACGCATCTACCCTTTCTGCTTGTGGATCTGGGCTCAGAGAGAAGAACCTCTCGCATTTAGTGTTCAGGCGGGAGGCAAACAGATCCACCTCCGGGCGTCCCCACTCCCTAAAAATTGCGGTGGCTACGCTGTGCGTCAGACTGATCTCGAGGCGGTCGTTAAAGTTTCTAGACTGAAAATCTGCTCTATCGTTTAGCCACCCGGGCCTATGGACTGCCTGCAAAGTAATGCTCCTCTTACGCGCCCAGGACCATAACTCTATCGCTAGCTCGGAGAGTTCCTTGCTACCTGTACCCCCGCACCTATTGATGTAGGTTACCGCGGCTGTGTTATCGATCTCCAAAAGGATGTGCGCGTTAGATATCTCGGTGGCAAAACAGAGGAGCCCGAAGAACGCTGCCTTGAGCTCTAAGCAGTTAATGTGGCTGGCCGTCTCCGGGGTCGCCCATCTACCTCCTGTTTCTTTCCCTCCGCAGACGGCCCCCAGCCCTTTCTGGAAGCGTCTGAGGTGATTACCAACTGTGGGTTTAACCCTAACAGGGACAATGGGGCTCGGTCAGTAAGGTAGCTGGAGAGCTTTGAGAGGTTTTCCTTAGCTTGTGGGTCTAAAGTAATCGGGACGGAGTAATCGTTATTCGACCTTCTCAAGGCCGATGCCAAGGCCCTTTGGGAGTGTCTAATAAAGAGGGATAGCCAGGGGACTGCCTGCGCGGCGTAGGTTACCTTCCCTAATCTGCTCGCTAAGCGCTCTGCTGTTAAGCGTGTGCTGAAACACAACTCCTGAACTATTGCCCTTAGTTCCTCTCTCTTGTTATCGGTTAACGCTAGTGAAAGGGGGTTGGAGGACAGTAAAAGGCCCAAGTACTCTATCTCCCTCTGCGCGGTTGTGACCGATTTACGGTGGTTTATCGTAAACCCCAGCGCTTCTAATACCTTTAGGGTTAGGGACACATGCGAGTACAATAGCTCCCTCGAGCTGGCCGCCAATAAGATGTCATCCAGATACACCACGCAACGCACAACTTTACTTCTCAAGAACCCAATGGGGACTGCCATCAATTTTGTGAAAACCCTGGGTGCGTCGTTTAGACCAAAGGGTAATGAAGTAAACGAGAAAGCTCTATCTCCCAGGGAAAAGGAAAGAAACGGCTGGTGATCTGAGTGGATCGGGATGTGTAAATACGCGTCTTTAAGGTCAATTTTCGCGAACCAGTCTCCCTCTCTGGTCACGTCCCCCAGCGATCTTAGGGTACCCATCTTAAAGTGTGTTTTGACTAGGGATTGGTTCAATGGTTTCAGATTTATAATTGGTCTGAGCGAACCGTCGCTTTTCGGTACTGTGAACACCGTGCTAAGGAATACCCTTTCACCCGCGTTGACTTCCCTGATCGCGTTTTTAGTAAGTAGGTCCTCGGCCTCTTTACGCACTTCATTACTAGCCCTGGGTCTACCTGGAGTGAAAGGGGACAGAGATGGGGGTACCCGCTGAAAGCGCAGTCTATAACCCTCTACGTAACCCAGCAGGATATGATTGTCTGTGAGCATTCTCCAGTTAACAATAAATGTCGCGACACGCCCTCCCACCGACAGCGGCCCAGTTATCAACGTAAAGGGGAGGGTGTCTACCAACCTGCTAGTGTGCGCTTTATCCGCAACGTCTCTGTTATGGGCTGCTTTGTGCCTCTTGCGGGCTGGCGATCGGGAGCGCCTGCGAGCCCCGCCGCGGGGTTTCAGCTTCGAGAGGAGCTCAGCACTCGAGGTCGATTCCTCGATGGACTTAATGAGGCCCGATCCGAACAGGTTTACCCGGCTAGAACCATCCGCCGTTGTTTGGGTAGAGTCGGACTCCAGCCGGGCCTCCCTTATCTCTGTCGTCACAGGTCTCACGAGGATTCCTGTAATATAACACGTTACATTAAACCGTTAATGTGCTGGAACGTTAATGTACTGGAACTGAAAGAGCTCGCGCTCCGTTCCTATCTAGCCTCGACTTAGGCAAACATGTGTGTGAGGGCGAAACTCACGGTCAGATGATCTCTCAACTCCCAAGTAACTCACCGTGCGATCTCAAGATTGTTTCGCGTTCCAAGTATATGAATCCGGAGATTTGGCCCGCCAGCAGGTGTGTTGTGGCTTCAAGATGTGCCATGGCCGCTTTCGTGTCTCCCGCGATGATGAGTGCTCTAAATCAGTGGAAACATGAAATTCAGTATCTGCACCTCTGAACGAGATTACCTCGCTCCCCGCCAATTCCAGCCGGTAAAGGCCAGTGCCGTTACAACGGTGTACCGTCTATCCCGTACTGAAACGGGACTCTTGAATAAGGGGGAAAGGGTCGTATCAGAAACGTACCTGGATGTTACCACTTCTGACAACACAGCCAGGGACGCAGAGTGAACTGTGTCCATGAGGCTCAGGCTCATTTCCACCCTCCTCGGGTTGTGTCTCGGTCTTAGAGCCTTGTCTACCAAGGGGGTTAGCCCCAGCTGTGACCCTCCGGGAATCGGAATCTTAGAGATGAACTCCGACAGGCGTGAGAAGGACCACCCATTCCTAAACAGTGTCACGGGTAAGCTATGTTAATAAAGGTAAGTTCCGCCTTGGCACTAAGGCTCCTGTCTGCACTTACCCTCTACGCACCGCACCGACGCTCATGAACCTCATGCAAACGCCTGATCTATTTGAAAATGGGCACTCACCCTCGAGCAGCGTCCTGAAAAACCTTCAACTCTCCTACAGAGACCGGGGCGATCGGCCGGGAAGTTTCTATCTCTACTGACGGAGGTGGCGGGAAGTTTCCAGGATTGGCACTCAGTTTCGGGATGCGGTACTGAAAGAGAAAAGGTTATGGAGCACACACTACTCCTATGTCCCCCGATTCCCTTCCGGCTCCTAAACCGACCCAATCGCTGCCCAGTTATCAAGACCTCACCTCGGATCCCTTGTCCTTGGACTGCGTTTGGATGGAGTGCTCGGATCCTGAAGAGGCTACTGAGCCCGGGCTAGAATCACGGCTTGATCTGGGGCTAGACCCTGACCTGGATCCGCTAGAGTCTCTGGACCGGGAACGGGGTTGCCTCGCGGGTGATCTACTGGGTGATCTACCCTCCGAGACGGCCATCTGAAATTGAAAGTGTTCATTCAGGTTTGCCTCATACTCAGCTCGGTTTCGCCCACGACGACGGGCACAGGAGACCGGGAGCGAAAAAAACGAGAGTGCAAATATGGCCAATAAGTCGCAAAAATTGCGGCTTTGGTGGGCGGGCGGTGGCAATGTCAGTGGGTTTGTTGGCTAAGAGTCAACACCAGTCTGACACCGCCCCACGTGAGCCCTCGAACAAAAAAACTGACACCAAGGCGCTAACACGCCTTTTATACTTTTTTCCTTGGATTCGCAGGCGCACCTGCTCTAGGAATGGGAATCCCGAACGATTCCTTCCCGCGCGTCGCGGTCCGGCGCGAAGTGCCCCGATTTGAACCCAAGGAATATAATTTCTTCGAAACGAGACGTGAGCCCCCTGGGCAAGAAATAAGCAATCATGAATGTTTTCCTTAATGAATATAATGGCGGACCGCCTGTCCACCTGCATGGCGGATGTGTCAATTGCATAATTTTCGCTAGGCGCTTCGCTGTTTTGCTACAAATAGTGTAGCATCCCCTCTCGCCGGAGAGACGCAGACAAGAGAGAATATTAAACCACGCTATAAACTACGAATTAATAATAAAACAAATCACACAAATAAACCATATTCATAGACAACAAATGACGTGCGAATTCTTTTATAGGATAAAACAATAAAAAAAAAACAACAAAAACACAACGTTCAGTGCAGAAGTCCAAGTCTTCAACACTTCGCTAAATGCCTCTACCAGAGGCCGTATTCACCAACACGCGGGGAACCCTCCCTGGCCTCCCCAGGAGGCTAAAGAGTGAATAGAGAGTGCGAGAGCAGGAGATTCAGAGCGCACTTGAGCCTAGGGAGGGCTCCCTGTGTGTTGGTGAATACGGCCTCCGGTTTTGCAATCAAAATAAAAACAAATAGTAAAAAATTTGAGCGTAAGGCCAAAAATTAGAACAGCAACCAAAAGAAAAATACACCATAACGCCATCAACAAACAAGTGAAACACGCATAAGTATCTAATTCTAATCCGCAATCCACATTAAATATCTATAAACTCAGAGTTGCATAAGATCGCACTAAATGATTGCTAGTGAATTAACAAAGCTTATTCCTTATGGTCGGGATACCACGTAAAAGGAGCTTGAACACTAATAAACATGTCAAATTTCGAGACCAGAGAGTTCACAAGGTAATATAGTTTAAATTATTCTTAAAGAACACAATAAGGGGATATTTAACACACGGCGGCGACTAAATGCCAAAAATTTCAGATACAAGATACAACAAATAATTAAGCATTAGGCTGTGCAAGATGCTCGGCAATCTGGCACACAATAGAAGAATGTGTGTGGCCTTATGCGATCCTGCCTGCTGATAAGTCCAACTGTCCAACGCTTCTCCGCCCATCCAATTCCGAATTCTAAAAAAACGTGAAAAGTGTAACTAAATTGGAAACAGATTAAAGCGAAATACCGGCCGGTTTTTGAAACGCATCGAGTACTCCCTGCTTTCCTATGCTTCATATGCAAATGAACATAAATTTGAATAAAAAATAGACCCCAATAGACCCCTTTTAGAATACATAAAAATGCTGATATTTGATATGCGTTTCAAAAACCGGCTGGTATTTCGCTTTAACAATTCTATCCTGCGTCTTAATGGAGCGCAAACATTGTGTGCAGCGTCCAGGTAAAAGAATGCGATAGAGTTATGAGCGCGCAAGAAAAAACAACGAGTAAGCTAGCTTGAAAAAAGACATAAACAAACCTTGTGCCTATGGATCTCTTCTAACTCTATCCTCCGCTTGGTTCGTGGTTCGCTTATTTAACGTGGTTTCATGTGTTCTTGGGCTTCATACGTTTCCAACTAAAAACGTATGCATATAAAACACTTTAAATGGACACATGAGGGTTTGGTACTTTTTACCAACCGGAGGGATGGTGAGGACCGGAGGGACCGCATGGCACCCACATACATCCTTAACCATCTATATACGTAAACGTAAACTGCACAGACTGAGCCGAAACCTCGAGCTTTCTAAGAAAGTAAGACAGTGTGGATGTGGAATCCTTTCCGTACAAACGGTATTAACCGACACATGAAGCGAGAAGAGTTTATCTATTCCTAAATTCCTATTTTCATATTTTACTTACGTATCTTCCTTCTTCATCCGTTTGCTAACATGGTTTCGTTATCGTATTATATTCCTTTCGCAGTCCTCTTTCTTCATATTCATATTCATTACCTGAATGGACGGGCCAACTAGGCTAGGTGCCGAGCCTGAAACAAAACCACCGTTTGTTCACCATAAATGTAGCAAACAACATGGAATAATACAGATATCAAAGAGGAGAAATAGCTAAAGAAAGTGCAATGTATAAGTCATTTCATTGAACTCCAAAGTAACCGAACCAAAAGTTTACTTTGTTTCTGAAATTCAGGCCAGGTAGAAACACTGACATGTCCTTCACACACTTTACAAATAACAGCAACAAATTCTTAACAGCAAAGCAAAACATAGAAACAACTCAATCAAACTGAAGAAAAAAATGAAAGTTTTTGAAAATCAATCGCACCAAAATGTTGTTCTGTAATGCACGATACTACAGTATATCCACACAATTTTCAACCTTTTTTAACCCGCGAAGCGCCTACAGTAGTTTACTTTCGCCAGCGAATTAGGCAATGGAAATATTTTAGCTGGCGCGTTCGCGGGTGGAAATATTTTAGCTGGGCGGGTTCGCGGGTGCAAATATTTTAGCTGGCGACCCGCCTAAGACGAACAGAGTAATAGGGGTAAGGGAAATTTGCTTAGTACTAGAGTTACAACATAATTAAATTATGTGTCGTGTATTCGATTTTGTCATGTTTTGTCTTGTATTTCAGTGTGATGTATGTATGTCCTTGTTTGTAGGTAATCAATCCGCCCTGATGATGTCGTAATGACGAAACGTTGGCAATAAAGACAATTTACATCTGTGTCTTTGATGTTTATTCCGGGAGTCGTAAATGCTCGAAGATCTACCCTTACTATCTATAATCTTCTCCCATAATGGATCGTATCTCAACAATAATGAATAGAGTAGTTCAATAAACCATTCCACTCGTTAGCAATGGACGCAACACTGAAAGGTGCGCACTTACATAGAGTAAACAGCAGCTGGCCCAGATTTAGACATCGTTTCTCTTTTTTATTTTGTTACCACAAATCCCAAAGTAGAAGTTTTTTGCAATGGTAGTGTAACCGAATGTAGGCTTTTCCATTGCCGGCGATTTTTTTCTCAATATATGTATCGTTTATTTGTAATGGCCTGTCCATGATGCGATTCGCACTTGCGAAAATGTCAAATGCCTGTCCATGTTCGCGCCATCTTACATGAATGTCAAATGCCTACCGTAACCCATGTGAATGACGCATTTGACATGGTCCTCCAGCGAAAGTGTATCAGATCCATATTATTTGAAATAGATCAGTACTCTTTTGAAATAGATCCGTACTAGGTTCAAAATCGCCGCGGGACCTTGTCATTTACATTGACTCGAACATGGACAGGCATTTGTCATTTTCGCAAGTGCGAATCGCATACATGGACTGGGCATACACATGTGCGAATAGGGATGTTTGCTCTTTTTGTGCTTGAAAACTTATGTGGCAAAATCCTTTTTCTAGATTAATGCTTATACATATGTGATCTATCCTTCAATTAAGATCAGTTGCAGTTACAATTAGCCTGTTCAAGCAGATGGACAAATTATCCTGTTAGTTTTAGAACGAATTCAGCAAATGCTTAGTAAACGTGTTTCATGAGACAACATTTACGTCCGTATAGTGATTCTCCTGCTTCTACTAGAAACGTGAGATTAATTGATTTTAACTCGGAAGCATGGCGTGAACTTGCAGAGAATGTTCGAGTTCAAAACGTATGCATACTCTTCTCGGAGCTTGTGGGATCATTATTCACAGTGCACATTATCTAGCACCTTATAATGGTTCATTCTGTGTTCTTTGTTTACTCGGTTCGCGCCTCATTTGTGTTACGTGTTATTTTTACTGTACAAAACTGCATATAATTTGTCCTTTTAATTTTATACGTGCGATATAAAATAAACTATTATCTAGTATATCAAACACGAAACAACAAGAAAGGTTGGAGAAATCAAATCAAGTGCTATGACTAGGAGGAGGCTCACGAGAATGGAGTGCTCAGATAGTTTCCTTTTATCGAAAGATGATGGTATTAAGTTCCAAAAGACATGCTTACAATGCAAAAGCTTTTATCTGGAAGGAGTAAATCAATATAAAGCTATGATTTCTATAAACATTTTCGATCGTAGTAAATAACTGATTTCCATAGTGGGCATGCAAATTTTGTGCTGGCTTGCAAAATGTCTTACAAAGTTTGCGTGCCCACTATGAAAATCGTACAAAATTAGCATAGGATCCATAGTATTTGCTTATCACATGCAAATTTTCCAAAGAGGCTAGCATTTCGCTTTAAGTGGGAACACGCATTCTATTAATACACTTCAAAAAGGGTATACACATTTCCTTTAAAGGAAGCATTCACGAGGAATTCGTCATTTTACTTTTAATTGAATATGGTATGGGAAGGAATTGAGAAAAACACTTTACAAAAACCAAAACCAAAATCTACCGATATTCCTGTTATTAGATTGTAGACTGCGCGTTTGACCTTTATCGATTTTTGTGTACTTAGAAATGCTCTCATATCATCTTACCAGCCGGCTACGCCGCCCGAGGCGACTTTCTATTACATTTATTTTATTTTATGCATAGGTGCAACGTGGATTCAAAAGTAGTTACCAAAAATTAGAGTGTGGGTCATATGCTATAATCCTCGCTTCGTTGTTCTTTTTGTTGCTCTAGGTCTGCATGTTCTTTGTAGTTTTTTATAGTACTTTGAGCGCCGCCAACTCGGACGGCTGATGCGGCACATGCATTCCAAATATGCAGCCTTTTTTGGGCCCTTGTGGGGCGCTCGGGATGTTAGATGACTCAGGGGAATGGTAACATGAACTACTGAACCAATCTTACCTCCTGAGCGTAACGCACCTCATCCAAACGTACAATAAAAAACGCACAAACAAACAAAGCTCCCAGCTTTATATAATCATCTTATTATATAAAGGAGAAGAGTTTGTTATGGATTATGATTGTTTTTATGTCACAACGAAATCCTTTCATAAAGAAAATTCTTTGATCGAAAGAGCAAACAAAATCTTTGTCGCAGACGAGATTCGAACCCACTGCGGCGCACAACCTCTCGATTCACAGTCCAACGCTCTACCGGTTGAGCTATGCTAGCTTATCGTAAGGGTAACAATCTGCTCTTCATAGAGCACCTTCAATGGCAAATTTGCGTGGTACCATTTGTCGAATGGAGATCCAGACTCCTGCGAGTGCGAGAGAGAAAGAGAAGGTACGCGATGTGAGAAAGGGCGACACATAGAAATTTTTCGTTTTACCGTTGCCGAAATTCCTTTTTTAAAAGGGCAACAATCGGCCGAATTCCTCCATTCGATCTACTGGTATTTTATATTCGACTATAGTAAACAAAGGTACGCGTTGTTTGGCTAATTGTGTGCCTACACCCACCAGAGATAAGAATATTTTCCTTTTCATTTATGAATATTTTCTTTTATCAAATTTGGACTGGGAGCTATTATTATAGGTTTATTAATTTTAATAAATACGTTGGGTCGATTATATCGTTTGATATATATGTAGTTCGTTGTCAGAATAAATGTCACTCCCAAAAAAATCATGCGTTTTTTTATCGCTCTTCTAGGGCAAGTTACTTCGTTATCCTACAATATGGACGCTTCACTCTCTTATCACACACTATGTTTTCCCAAACGGTTTTCCAAACAAGTATTAGAGCCTTCAAACGTTCAATGCTATACACTCGAATGATGTAAACCTGCTTCTTTTCTTCGTATTTTGATTAATGTATTTACGGATTTAAAATCAATTATCGGTATTTTATGAGGCAAGAATTCACCTATATATTTAAAGGGATAGGTTCACCTCCAATTGCGCACTTTGAATGGTCAAAATGCGAAAATTGCAGTAAATTTCCTTTGCATCTTGGGCCAAGATCAAGCTCAAAAGCAAAGCTACCTTGACTTCATATTCATAGAGCAATTGGCGTGCCGCAGCCATAGTTAAGCGTTATGTACGGACCTTATATTCACCCTCTGTCTATCACAACAATCTCTGCACGTCCTTTCACGCTATTTCGCACCTGTTACAAATTTGGCTTACCGATTGACTTCGGCTGCGGTACGCCAGTTGTTTTATAAAGTCGAGTTAGTTTACCTTTTGAACTTGATTCTGCAGTTACAATTAGCAAAGAAAATTTACTGCAATTATCGCATTTTGGCTGTCATAGGTCACTAACAACAGAAATTATAAAAAAGGTGCAATTTGAGGTCAACCTGTCACTTTAATGGGTTCAACATCAATTGGCGTCGATCTCGGCTACTCTGCTTCATCAGTGGCAGTCGCACGCAAAGGACATGTGGAAGTCGTCCAAAATGAACTAGGTAAGCACCACGTTTATACACCTTTTACCGCTTCTTTTTCGAAAGTAAAAAAAACATATACTGCTTCAAGCAAGGATAATTGTTATCTTGTTTCTACATACTGTTGATCACTTTTATGGAGTCGTATAAATATAAATATTTGTAATACATCATATATTCTTAGGGCGGAAAATACATGACTCGTCCATCTGTTAGTAACTATAATAGGTAACCGAAGTACTCCGTCATGTGTGGCAATCAAAAATCGAGAACCTCTCATTGGCACAGTGGCCCAGGACCAAATGGATTCTAACATGCAGAATACTATTTATGGAATGAAGCGAATGTTGGGTCGCCAGTTCAGAGACATTACTGATTCTCATCATGTATATCTGCTTTCCGAAGGCAATGACAACTTGCCTAAGTTTGAGATAGAGTGGCCTCCGAAGGGTAACAAACTCTTTTCTCCGGAAGAAATTACGTCACTTTTGATCAGCAAGTTGGTGGAGAACGTCAATTTACATATTGCAAGCAAAATCGAAGGCGCGTCACCTCATACTAATATTGTATTAGCTGTGCCAACTTGCTTTGACTCATCGCAACGACAGGTATGAAATTTTTGTGAGTTGAAGTCGATCATCCAGTTGCAAAGAAAAGACGAGAAAAAATTTTTCCAGAAGAACATTTACGAGATTTTACTCACACAATTCTTTACAAATTTTCAGGCAACCAAAGATGCCGCAGCCATTGCTGACATCCAGGTGAAGGATCTCCACCTTTTAGATGAACCAATTGCTGCAGCTCTCACATATGGTTTCCTGCACAAAGGTCGTCATGGATCTTGCAACCTTTTAGTTGTTGATATTGGTGGAGGTTGGTTGTCCCTGTTTTGTCATGGTAAAGCTAGCTGGACTGTTCTTTTTTGTGAGATGTATATGTTTGCTTTTCTGTGTAGACTTTCTTTCTTTGAAAATTGTAGCCAATATATGTAACTGTACCGGATGATTCGAAATGTTCTTTAGGAAAATGCGAAGCGAGCATTGTAAAGATCGGTGGAAATGAATGGGGGAGCGACGAAACGTATGCACTGGTAGGAACGGCAGGAAATGATCATTTGGGCGGGAGCGACTTCGATGAATTACTTGTGAAACACTTTATTCAACAAGACAAGTTGGTGGGTTCGCTTTGAACGTTTTTGTCTTTGCAGATTTTTTAACGCAAGTACGCTTTTCTGATCTCTGGACGATACACAAAATAAAAGATACAAGAAAGATTTGGGCGGGCAGTGCTATTTCTTGTATAGCCGAGCTATGCACGTACGGAATTGGAGATAGGTATCTTCGTAAACTACAAAAATCCCAAGCCAAAGCAGAAATATGACCCATTTGTTTATAGTTTCTCAAAACAGCAGTCTAGACCTTTAGGAGTTATCAATCACTGCAATGCAACACCTTCAAACATCAAGCCGGTCAATTAAACACAAGCTAACACTTCTACCCACGGCAACGATTGATGTACACCTTGACGGAAGGGATCATGCATTCGAAGTCACTCGTGAAACTTTTGAGAGCTTATGCAGTGATGCTCTTGGAACGATTGAAGAACTGGCCTTAAAAGCTATGAATGTTGCCCAACTGGAGCCACCCCAGGTGATTTTATTTATTATACATGTTATTTTTACTGCGTTATTCGTTTCTTTCTTGAAAGCAAAACTTATGCTGGCCAACTATCCACGTCTATAATACGCTGATATCATGTCAATCAATATCATACCAATCTCCGGTTATCATGTCATTCAATTGGCCGCCTAAAATTAGCTATAATACACAAAATGTGTGTTTCGATGTCGCACCTATAATTTAAGATCGATGATTATATATTGATTGGCGGAAGTACAAGGATACCTGCAATTCGAGAACGAGTAAAACAAATACTGCAATGGAAAGAACCAAATCAATCGATCAATCCAGATGAGGCGATTGCTATTGGCGCAGCCATTTACTCCCAGATGTTGTCCAAAGGGCGCGAAAAGTGTGTATATCACAATAGACACAGGACACTGTGGATTGAAACCGTTAATGGAAACATTGTTAGCGAACGATGCAGTAACTCCAGGGTCAGTTCCTCAACTGCGAAGACAGGAAATGTGGGTTTAAGCACTGTCTTACTTTTTATGCTGATGTTCATACAGCAGTTCACTTCGCCTATTCAAACAAATCGTGTTGCCCATTTGTTAATTTCATTTTAGCAGTTTTGGACGGCTCTAAAAACTTGCTGTATTTGGATGACACTAACATTTAAGGTTTGTTGGAAGCTAATAAGCTGCTGTTTGGGGATATTCCCATGCTGCAAGCCGCAGGTGGGTGTTTTCAGCTTTCAACAATACTCAAAAGGAGACGATCAGAACAACCTTTATTGTTAATATTGTGAGCAATTGTTTTCAGGAATTCCGGGCCTTGCAAAATAGTGAAGAGCAAGAAAGCAGGGAAATGCAGTTCGACCTTCGCAAAACAAAAGCATCTTCTTTGGATTTTACGGCAAATGGCAACGGTTTAGTAACCTTAAAGGTGACCTGTATATTATACACATTTGACTCTAATGTTTTCGCATGCAGCTTCTGCAACGTAACACATTGTTCTTTTTCAGGTTTTCGAAGGCAGAGGCGCCTTTGAAAAGGAACCTATTCGTAGGGAGCTGGTTTTGAAGTGTGCTCTAACCAGTAAAGCAAATCGTGTCACAACGCAAGTGCAGTTCAAAATGGATACCAATGGGATACTTGAAGTTTTTGAGGAGAGCTACCAAGGTGGACTCACACCTTGCTTTGACCGCAAGGGGTGCCTAATACAGGTAGCGATCATTTGCAATTTGCAAAATAAGCGGTTGCTCTTAACAAGTAGGCGTGTTTTAACATATGTTTTAACATATTCATGGGGTCTCGATGTATGGCAAAAATTGCTTCCAAGTGTGGCTTTAATTACCGTAGATTGGCACTACACGACGACAACTACAGACCGCCAATAAATGGTCCCGCAGCCGGTAGATACATGACTATTTTTCGAGCGTGCATAAACTGCATTTTCGCATCGTCGAGTGTTATCAATGGTGCATTTTCTAACTTTCAATGGTGTATGCACAATTTCAAAGGTGTATACATAACATGCTCATTTGATACTTGGAAGCAAAATGCGCTGTTTTTGCCATACATCGAGACCCCATTATGCTTGTCGTATCCGTTTTACTATACATTTGGCAACGCGGCCGAAACACGTTTTTATTTCAGAGATCACTCCTGTTTTGCAAATAGCCCATTTTTTATATTATGCGAACAGGATATTGATTATTTTGTAATAATAATGCAATAATGATTTATAGTAACAATGTCTGCTACGTACAATCATTGTAATCAGACGCGGTTATGCTTACTTTGTGCCTTGCAGGAGCAAATTAAGCGAATGGCCGCTGAATGCAAGGGCGAGAAGTTACGCAACGCAGCAAAGAGATCCCTGGCATTGTACGCGTACGATATAGACGACAAAGTGAAAGAACTACGAACCGGTAAACTCACGTCAGATCATCGAGAGCTGTTTACGACTTTTCGGGAGGCAAAAGGACTGATTGACTCCAAGCTCTATCCGGAAGCAAGTGAATACGAGGCAATGGAAACTACGCTTGTAAATCTGTTCGATCGGGTGACACAAAACCACTGTACCCTGTGAAGTAAACCGAATCCACAGTGTCTGGGCATGGTCTCTTTCATTTCTAAAGTCACTCCAACTTTTCATTTTATTTTATTCGAGTGTCATCGTATGTAGGGAAGAATAGGAACAAATACTGAACCAAAACTGGCGGGGTGAAATAGTGCAGAAGCGGAGTTGCTAGACCACCGCAGGACTGCGAAGAGTATGGAGAAGTCTGCTTCCCATCTAGTATATCCATATTACTCCGGAAAATACCTTCAAATGATATTTGTGCGTACGTCACGAAAGGGTGCATTTTTCTGTTCTAACGTTTCGCGATTCTACTGTAGTCTAGTAATCTCTTCTGCCCTAATAGTTCCCTCCTGTAAAGCCGCTTTAGATTTAGCTCCGCTAGCTTAGTCCGTCTACTAACAATAAGTTTTACACGTTTAGTTGGTTGAGAAATTTCGTGCCGGAATCTGCCCACAACGGACCTACCTCTACAAATAAACCCCATTTTTAAACAACATTAGTTATGCTGAACATTATATATAATATAGCATTATATATAATATAAGTTCCCCTTGTATCAGATTCCCTATTCATATTTTATTTCTTCTTTTGCACGCTCCATTAGCGGGATGGATAGATGTATTTTATTGTACAGATGTTGTGAGCAGATGTTGTTGTTGTGATTGATGTGTCTGTGATAACTCTGTGATTATGTTATGTTTTGTAGGTAATGTCCTGATGATGACCTACGGTCGAAACGTTGACGAATAAACACGTATATGATCTGTGTTGTCAATTTTGGTTGGGATTAATGCTCACAACATCTGTACAAGAAAATACATATTTTATTTGTAGTTAGTTGCTGCATGAATGTCGTAATAAATATAGTACATTGTGTGTATTTATTTATTTATTTATTATTTGCATAACCGGATAATGTGTACATTAAATTACACAATGGAGATGAGAAGGCGTTGTTGTGCTCATAAAGAGAAACATAAAATTATACATATGACTCATATGAACATATGAAGCGTCGCTTTCTCGTTAAGGCGCGTTCGAGTTGGGAAAAGTTTGATGGGGTTTCGATGTATGCAAAAAACAACTGTGCGTTCCCTTCCAAGTATAGAAAACTTCACAGTATTTCCCTGAATTGAATATTTGACATGTGAAATTAATACATGGGTCGTAAAATACGGTAAATTTGTCTGGATACTTGGAAACCTCATAAAGAATTCCGGAAAAGTTAGGTTCAAGATGGAACATTGGCATAATGCTGAAAGCAGGATATTCAGCTATGTTTGTCTGTGGTCTCTCTTTTGGCATTATCTCTCAACTTTTCTCGCGTTTCCAGCTTGAACCAACTTTTCCCAGAATTCTTCAAACTTTTCCCATCTTAAATGCGCCTTTAGTCTTCGACCTATGTACAAAAGTGAGTTGTTGTTAAACTCATGGACGATACGTCGCATTCTGGTCACCATGAGTTTTATTATTATTTTATTAAATTGGAGTTATTATGCATTAGTATTATTTTATTAATTTTATTATTAGGAGCAAAGATTATTATTATATTATTATTTTATTAGATTATTATTATTATTATATATTAGGAGATTAGGGAATTATTATTATTATATTATTATTATTTTCTTATATTCTTATTATTAATTATTATTATTAGGATATTATTATTATTCTTAGGATTATTAATTATTTTTATTCTTATTATTATTATTATTATTATTATTATTATTATTATTAGGAGATTAGGATTTTTCTTCTTCATTTCTTCTCTTCTTATTTCTTAGGATTATTTTATTCTTCTTATTCTTCGAGGACTTTTCTTATTCTTCTTTTTTCGAGGTTCTTCTCACTTCTTATTAGGATTCTGGAGAGAATAGGAAGGATTTTTTTTCATTTTTTTTTTTTCTGCTCTTTTTTTTTATTTTTTTTTTTTATTCTTTTATTTTTTACTTTTTTTTTTTTTTTTTTTTTTTTTTTTTTTTTTTTTTTTTATTTTTTTTTTTTTTTTTTCTTCTTTTTTGTTTTTTTTTTTTTTTTTTTTTTACCAAAATAATGAAATTTGATTAGGATTCTTTTTTTCTGTTCGGATTTTTTCTTTTTCCTTTTCTTCTTTTTTTTTTTTTTGCTTTTATTCTTTAATTTTTCTAGGTCTTTCCATTTTTCTCCTTTTTTTTTTTTTTTTTTCTTTTTTCTTTCTCTCGTCTTCTTTTCTTCTATTCTTCTTCTTCTTCTTCCTTCTTCTTCTTCTTCTTCTTCTGGGGGGGGGAGATGCTCTTCAGGGTGTGGGGAGGGGTTGATTCTTCTATATTATTTCTTATTATTCTTGTCTGCGAGGGATCCTTCTTCTTCTTCTTCTTCTTCTTCTTCTTCTTCCTTTTCTTCTTATTCCCTTCCCGCTTCTTCTTCTTCTTCTCTATTCTTAGGAGAGCTTCGTCGGAGGAGGAGGAGCTCTCTTCGCGCTTCTTCTTCTTCTTCTTCTTCTTTTCTAGGCTTCTTTCTTATTCCTTCTTCTTCTTCTTCTATCTTCTTCTTCTTCTTCTTCTTCTTCTTCTTCTTCTTCTTCTTCTTTTCTCTTCTTCTTCTTCTTCCCTTCTCCTTCTTCTTCTTCTTCTTCTTCTTCTTCTATCTTCTTCTTCTTCTTCTTCTTCTTCTTCGTCTTTTTATTATTATTAGGAGGAGAGGAGGATTAGGAGATTATTATTATTATTATTATATTATCATTATTATTATTATTATTATTATTATTATATTATTATTTTATTATTATTTTATTATTATTATTAGTATATATTATTATTATCATTTTATTATTATTATTATTATTATTATTATTATTAATTATTATTATTATTATTAATTATTAATTATTATTATTAGGATTTAGCAGGAGGATTTTATTCTTCCTCTTATTCTTCTTCTTCTTCTTATTCTTTTCTTCTTTTTCTTCTTATTCTTTTCGGCTTCTTCTTCTTCTTCTTCTTATCTTTTCTTCTTCTTCTTCTTCTTCTTCTTTTCTTCTTATTCTTCTTCCTTCTTCTTCTCCTTTCCTTCTTCTTTCATTATTCTTCTTTCTTCTCTTATCTGCATTCTCTTATTTCCTATTTTATTCTTATTATTATTATTATTCCTTATTCTCGCGGGGAGTACCCTTATTCTTATTATTTTATTATTATATTTTATTATTTATTATTATCATTTTATTAGCCATGAGGAGGATCATTATGATTAGGATTAGGATATATTATTATTTTGCATGATGATGAGTGTATTATTATTATCATATTATTATTATCATTAGTATTATTTATATATTATTAAATTAAATTATTAAAAAAAAAAAATATATATTATTATTATTATTATTATTATTATCTTATTATTATTATTATTATTAGATTATTATTATTCTTATTATTGTACAGATGCACGCTCCATGAAGTTGGAATGGTGTAGATATTCAGTGTTGTGGTGAGCTTGTAATTCCAACCAAAGGAAACAAAGTGTGTTTAGCACATTTATTTCCGACGTTTCGGCTTTCGCCATCTTCAGGGAAAATTACCTCAAACTTGGTAATTAAACTAATAATACCTCAAACTTGGGTGTTTAATTACCCAAGTTTGAGGTAATTTTCCCTGAAGATGGCGAAAGCCGAAACGTCGGAATAAATGTGCTAAACACACTTTGTTTCCTTTGGTTGGAATTACAAGCTCACCACAACACTGAATATTATTATTATTATTATTATTATTATTATTATTATTATTATTATTATTAAAGTGAGTGCCTTTCCCGAATGAGATGCAAGCACCTACTCCTTAAATAATGGGTGACATAATGAGCACTACCAAAGTAACATCTTTTATTCGTTATTGGCTCTCTGGAATTTTGAAAAAAATCCTTGGCGAGATACGGCGTTGACAAAAAGTCTCCAAACTACTCGTTCGCTTATCACATAATTTTTTTTTATCGAGAACTGTTTTGCGAAAATCGGGCAAGTGTTTCCAACGAGCGGTCGGTAGCAGCAAAATGTTTTTTTTTCTTGTTATTTTCCTGTAAACGTGTACTTCAAAGTAACTTCAAAAGCAAAACCATGACTCCTCCGAAACGACGTTATTTTTGAATGATACGCAATTATGTTGCTTTTCGAATCTTTTGTTTCTTCATTTCATTTTCCTTCTACTTTGTTCTATGCGTTCATACATTGATTTTACAAGACACTCGTCCAAATTCCTATTACAAATAACTAAACTTGCAGTGCAAAAAGTGGTAGAGAATTGAATACTGATAAAGGCGGCGCACTCATACGCGCGGGATGTAATCTCAACAATCACGTGCAACGTTTTGTTCAGTTCTAATACGGATTTGGCCGAGTTCCTTGTCAGACAGATGCGAGAAGCGAGTTTCTAAAATTTTCCAGGATCCTGTGACTATGGTCTCACTTGGAATTGACATTGGAACCACCACGTCAGCTGTGGCAATTGCACTAGGAGGCAATGTGGAAGTCGTGCAAAACGAACAAGGTATCACATCTGCTTTTTCCCCCTTCCTCTTTTCTTTACAAACTTGCACTATGCCGCGAATTGGACCGAACCACGCTACTCGAAAGTAGAAGCCTGTCGACGTTGGTAAATGGTTAATACAAATTTAACATTTTATTTTTACATAATATTTTTGTAACTTCGTAATTCATAGCGTATAGCACGCAATAAGGTAAATTCATGGTTCTGTACTACTGACATAGGAAGCCGTACCACGCCGTCGTGTGTTGCTTTCAAGGATCGAAATCCGCTAATTGGCACTGTTGCCCTGGACGAAATGGACTCCAACATGCCGAATACTATATATGGAATGCGACAAATACTAGGACGCGAATTCAAGGAAAACTCTGCTTCTCAGAGTCATGCATATAAATTGTGCCGAGGCCACGACAATCTGCACAAGATTGAGGTGCAGTGGAATCATAATGTTTCGGAAGACAATGTCTCAACGACGAAGCAATTTTCTCCTGAAGAGCTTATTTCGCATTTGATTCGAAATATGTTGGAAATCGTCCAGATGCACGGCACAAGCAGTTTGGAACACCTACTAACGTCTCCTAATAGTGTAATCGCTGTTCCTGCATGTTTTAACTCCTCACAACGCCAGGTGTGTTATTTTTCAAAGTGTACTATGGAGGAGATTTAGAAAACAGGCTATGCTTTGTATCCTAACAATAGGGGGAAAGGAGGCATCGTGCTCTTAATCTACAAAAAGCGTCCCCAATCAAAAAAGGGAATATGTATGTTTTAGAACTAATTAAAGGGTGAGGTCCACCTCAGAAAATAAAAAAGTTATTAGTTTTATTAGATTTCCCGTGTCTGTATCTACTAGAGGCCATATACATCACTCCGATTCCCTCGGGGAACTAGTCCCTGGGGACAGGAAATAGCATTCTAATGTGAAACACGCAGAGAAAAAGACGGGGAATTGAGTGGCGAATATGGCCTCAGAATAACTAAAACAAATTTGGCAGAAAATTATTTCCAGCGAAATACGGAGCAAAAAATAGCCCTCCAGTACCATTATTACGATAGGCGTCGATGGGGTGTGGTGCGTGATAAACCGCGCTCTCGGTACCGTTGTTTGGGGACAATGAAAGGGCGGGATTATGGCTGTGCGTTTGTTGCTTTTTTAAAACCATGCGTTTTATTTTTTTGCCAAGCTAAACAAAGCACAATTAATCCCGTCTTCGTCATTTGTATTGCGTTGTAGTTATTTTAGAACATATTTTTTGTTTGTAATTTTTTTCGAAAAATTTTCAAACAATTTTTTTCTTCTCAACCAACATGTAAAAGGATACCAGGCTACCGTAATCCGATGTACTCACGCTCGACCATTTTTTGCTCATATTTCGTTGGAAATAATTTTCTGTCAAATTTGTTTTAGTTATTCTGGTAGATACAGACACGGGTAATCTAATAAAAATAATAACTTTTTTTTGTTTTCTGAGGTGGACCTCACCCTTTAAAGGGATAGGTTCAACTCAAATCACCTCTCTTTTTATTGTTTTTATTGATAATAGCACAAATATCATTCACAATGAAAACTAAATCAATCACAGAACAGTACGCCTCGCAGAAGAAGCTTCCTTTATTGGAAGCTAGTTGATCGGAAGCTAAAATCTAAACTTAAAAACTAATACCGTACACAGATCGCGCGGGCTAGTGGAATTTAGCCAAGAGCGAATTAAATGATACCGAAATAATGATCTGCCGAGTGTAGTTTGTAGCTTGGCTAATTGCCATTGGCCCGCGCGATCTGTGTACTGTACGGTGTTAGTTTTTGCGTTTAGATTTTGGCTTCCGATCACTAACTACCAATAAAGGAAGCTTCTTCTGCGAGTAGTATTGTTCTGTGATTGATTTAATTTTCATTGTGAATGATATTTGTGCTATTATCAATAAAAACAATAAAAAGAGAGGCGATCTGAGATGAACCTATCCCTTTAAGGCAACCAAAGATGCTGCAGTTATTGCTGGGTTCTCAGAAAATGCTATCCGGCTTATCGACGAACCAATCGCAGCAGCCCTTGCTTATGGATTCCAGAATAAACATCGTAACGGACCGTGCAACCTTTTAATTGTTGATATTGGAGGAGGCTGGTTGTTTATATATGAATGTATATGGTTGCGCCGGTGTTTCTGATACAACGAATGTAATCCGGAAAAAAAAATGGAAAACTGTAACTTAGAAAACTTTATTTAGGGAAATGTGAAGTAAGCATTGTTGAAATTAACGGAAATGAATGGGGGAGAGACGAAACATACTTACTGAAAGGAACATCAGTAGCTCATTTTGGTGGGTGTGATTTCGATCAAGTGCTCGCGGACCACTTTATTCAAAGAAACAGTTTGGTAAGTAGAACAACGTTCGACTACACTTTAAGATTTTTTTCTATGTTTCTTTATTCATTGAAAGTCCTTTTGTAACCTATAAAAAATTCTAAGTCACCGAAATAGGTATGAACCATTTATTTGTATTTTCCCCAGACACCAATAGACCAATTTATGACCTTTTAGAACAACTTATCAAAGACTGCAATGCAACACTTGCGAACCGCATGTCGGTCCATTAAACACAAGCTAACTCTCCTTGACACTGCATCGATAGATGTATACCTTGATGGAACGGACCACTCATTGGTTATAACGCGTGAAATCTTTGAGGAGTTGTGTCGTGAACAGTTCGAGAATATTGACGCGCTCGTAAGTAGTGTGATGAGTGCTGCTGAAGATCCAATGCAGGTGATTTTTTCAATGTGACAACCGCTGTTCTATTGGATTTGCAGTTTGCCATACTTGTCAGAAAAGGAAGTTTCTGTTACTCTGACACTAATTCTAATATTTGTACTGTTCAGATACACGACTATGTTCTGATTGGTGGATCATCACGTATTCCAAAAATTCGGGAACAGTTAATGGTAACGCTTGGGAAGCAACCAAATCAAACAATCAATCCAGATGAAGCAGTTGCTCTTGGGGCGGCCATTTACTCACTGTTCTTTTCCGAAGGAAGGAATGATCGCGTGGATCATAATCGACGCAGGCAACTTTCGATTGAAATCGTGAGTTTAAGCCATGAATCACGTTAAAAACATTTCATTGAATGGAAAATAAACATTAAACGCGCCAACCAACATGGACAAGTGTAATTCACCGATATTCCAAGTGTACTATGTTTCAGAACAACGCAGAGCAGCCAACAAACACGACCTGGACATATCTCGTTTGCTTCCCGGTGGTAATTCCCAACTACATATATTATGAGATGAGGAGCGTTTCCAATAGTAAATTATGACTATTTTCAGTCTTCCTGGTGGAGTGGGAACAACGACGTCAAGAAACACAGCAAAGAGATCGAGCTTCGAAACCAAGAACCATTCGATATGGAGTTCAGTGAAGGCACAAGTTCAATACTCATTAAGGTGATGCTTTTTCGTATTACACGAAATATTTTGAAATATAAGGTAATTAACTGCACATGTTAGAAACGGAAGATGTCAAATAAGGGTAAAGAGATAAAGTGTGTGAGATTCTAGCCATAACGAAGACGAAGGGTTTGCTATGGCAGTATACTGGACCACCTCTTTGGAATTGTGGATGTGTTCGTTTTCTTTGCTAATAAGAAGTCTTCGTTTTTTTGTAACTTGTTTAAAGGGACGCGGTCACCGTTTTGGCCCTTATGTATATTTTTTTGTTAGCTTCATAATTTTATTAGCATAGTGTTTTATTAACATTTTGCGCACTGTTGCTGCAAGAAATGCAGCAACAGTGAGTAAAATGATGACGAAAAATTTTGTACTCGAACCAATACGCACCGTAACCCTAGTAATTGTCCAGCATATGGCCGTGCTGATAATGACTCGACGAACGTTATTCCACTAATTAATCGTCGAATACCTCGCGGGCATTATAACATTTGGTTTTCTATGGCTAACTGTTGACCTTGGATCGGACGCAACTTTTTTAATCAATGAATTTCTGGCTGAAAACAGCGTTTTTCGTCTGATTTTGTCCAAAACTATGTTTTTCATAATGTGCAGTTAATAGAAACAAAAAGTATACATAAGGGTCAAATCAAACGGTGACTGCGTTCCTTTAAAGGAGGAGGCTCACGAGAATGAAGTGCTCAAATAGTTTCCTTTTATCGAAGGATAATGGGTTTATCTTCCAAAAAACAAGTATTATAAGGTTCAGCGCTTTAGTTTGGAGGAATTAATTAATCTAAGAACTCGAAGTCAAATAAAATAACCTATCGTATGCAAGGTAGACTTCAAAGCTAAACATGCAAATTTACAAGTCATTTTGCAAGCCAGCACAAAATTTGCATGCCCACTATGGAAATCAACTATTTTTATTGATTTACCTCTTCCAGTTGAAAGCTTTTGCATTGTAAAGCGTGTGTTTCGGAACTTAATACCATCATCTTTCGATAAAAGGAAACCATTCGAGTACTTCATTCTCGTGAGCCTCTTAATACTCCCGCACGATATTCATTTCAGGAATTTGATGAGTTTGAATCTTTACGAACATTAAAAGTACCACATGTAAAAATGAGAGTACAGCTAAAAATGGATGATGATGGTGTACTTGTTGTCGGGGACCTTGAACGGGGAATGCCCATGCTGAACGTTTGTCGACCCGGGTGCCTAGCGAAGGTAGCGGTTTGTTCATGTCAGATGTTATCTGTAGAGTGGGATCCAAGCGACTCACGCAGCGATCCGGCTTGGCGTACCGTTGCCTTATGGCTGCAAATCGCCGGTTGTTTTATAAGAGTGATGTAGTTTAACTTTTGAGCGTGCGCCTGCCGCAATGAACAAACATAATTGAATGTAATTTTCGTCGGCCATATTATCAATAGCAAATACAGATAGTGGTGCAAAGTGAGCTGAGACCATCCCTTTAAATAATGGTCGTGTGATATGCATATTTTTGTTGAGGCTTCCTACATTTTGACATTGATTCATGCTTGTCGTATCGATTTTTATTAAACATTTGACATGTTTTTTTTATAATACAGCCGAAACATGTTTTTTAGTCCAGAGATCGCTGCCATAAAGACTGTGACAAACAATGTAAACTACGCCCATTCATAGACATCAGACGCAGTTACTTTTCGGGTATTTGACGAATAAGCGTTTATGTTTCCGTAAGACCAATGTAATGCAGGTTGATGAGCACTCCGTTAGTCCACAGCTCTACGGTGCCCGTCGCATAGACGAACACAGTGGTGTTCGCACGGTAAAAAAACGCATGCTTATATTTTTCTTTTCAGGTGGAACTTGATCGTATGACCGACGAATTCAATAAAGAAAAGGCACGCAATGCTGCAAAGAGATCCCTGGAACTGTACATGTATGATATTTGCGAGCAAGTGGAAGAGCTTCACGCTGCAAACCCAACTGCTGCTGAAAAGCTGTATAGTACTTTTCAGGAGGCAAACGAACTTATTGCTTCAAAAACATTTGCAGCAACAAATGAATTTGTGAGCATGAGAAATGCGCTGAAAGACATATTCGACCAGTCGAATGGTCACATCGGAGCCCAAGGGTAACTCAGTATCAACCGAATCGCAGATACTGTGCACGAAGGGAAGGCCCGTTTTATTTCCGCAGTTTAACTTAATGTACGCCAATTTTCTTGTGGAGCCGTTTTATCTCCGCAAATGTAAAGCGAATGTCAAGCCTGATTCACATATATTCTATAACACGCTGTCACAACCACCGTAGTTTACACAATTTCTCTCGCGCTCTCCTCTTTTTCTTTGCTGACTTAAACAAATTTCTCTCGCGCCCTCCTCTTTTTCTTTGCTGTCTAACAGCCTCGTAAATTCAAACGTCCCGTGGACAAAGATTTGGCTTAACTTTGTCCGCACGACTCGAATCCCATACTGAAGGAGTTTTTTGGAGCGGTTTGAAATTGTTTTTCTTCTTATATGAAAGTTTTTGTTTATTTTTATTTTCACTTTCCTCACCTTCAAAACATAAGCTTTTTTTTGAGCCCAACATGAAAAACCGGCTTGACATTCCCTTTAACAGCTTTCACTCTGCGTTTGGTGGAGGTTCCAGGTCGGGACCACCGACTTGTGATGGTACCCTAGCATTCGCTCCGAGTATTTGAACCAGTGTTGTTAGTTTTACTGAACATTCTATCATATGCTGTTTCATAGGTTTCCTCTATAAAATCTTCCCTCTGTATCTTTGGTTGTTTTTGAATGTCGGAATAAATGTTGCAGGTCTCGATTCCTTAGTTACGTATTTAAGTGTTTATTTATACAAAGTCTTCAAATGCCATAAGGTTTTCACATAGGGTGTGCCATATAATGCCCTGTCCATGTATGCGATTCGCACTTGCGAAAATGACAAATGCCTGTCCATGTTCGAGTCAATGTAAATGACAAGGTCCCGCAGCGCTTTTGAATCTAGTACGGATCTATTTCAAAAGAGTACTGATCTATTTCAAATAGTATGGATCTGATACACTTTCGCTGCAGGACCACGTCAAATGCGTCATTCACATGGGTTACGGTAGGCATTTGACATTCATGTAAAATGGCGCGAACATGGACAGGCATTTGACATTTTTCGCAAGTGCGAATCGCATTCATAATTACACCAACCTGAATTCCTTTTTTCCTGAATTCCGCGGCACAGTGCTCAAAGAGTTGTTGGTCAATGTCATCGCCGCCCAGGTGCTTTGCACCGGTAGTTGCTCTCACTGTGTACTTAGATCCGTTCATTGTCAACATGGACACATCGAAAGTTCCTAAATAAAACTTGTTTGGATTCTTCTGTGTGGAACATTTTAGGCAATTTCACCTAGATATTTTCTGTAATAATAATATTATTATAAATATTATTATAAATATTATTATAAATATTATTATAAATATTATTATAAATATTATTATAAATATTATTATAAATATTATATATATTATTATAATATTATTATTATTATTATATTATTACATATTATTATAAATATTATTATAACATATTATTATAAATATTATTATTATAAATATTATTATATATTTATCTATTATTCTTATTATTATACTCCTCTTCTTCCTTCTTCTTCCCTCTTCTTATCCCTCTTATTTCTCTTCTCCCTTATTCTTCTTCTTCTTCCCCTCTTCTTCTATTCTTCTTCTTCTTCTTCTCCCTCTTCTCCCTCTTCTTCTACTCTTCTTCTCCCTCTTCCTTCTCCCTCTTCTTCTCTCCTCTTCTTCTCCCTCTTCTTCTCCTCTTCTTCTCCCTCTTCTTCTCCCTCTTTTTCCTCCCTTCTTCTTCTCTTCTTCTTCTTCTTCTTCTTCTTCTTCTTCTTCTTCTTATTATTATTATTTCTTCTCTTCTTCTTCTTTTCTTCTCTTCTATTCTCGTACTGCGGTGTCTGTATCTTCTCCGATGTTTGTTAAGGAGCCGAAGGATCTTGCTCTTAAAGTTTGTGCCCTTAACGGGTATTCACAAACTTCAAAACACTATAACATTGGTACCAAGCGAAATCCTTCGACTACAATACACTCCCGGCCCAACAATGTCCCAAGTCGTACTGTTGGCATAGTTCTACCTATTCCATATACTAATGATAGGGTCTCAAACCTTGTCAAGGCCACGGTTCGTAGTTTCCCTGAACTAAGAATCACCGTGGTTGAGAAACCCGCGCCGAGTCTTAGAGACTTGTTGGTTAGGAATAGGATTTACGACCGGGTTTGCCCCGCCCGAGGTGGCCCTTGCCAAGTATGTCTTGATGGTTCGTTTGGAGATTGCCTGGCGCGGATGGTAATCTATAGGATAACATGTAACTGTAACGAAAGTTACATAGGTCAGACTAGTCAACCTCTTAGAGAGAGGATCCTTCAACATAAGGCTAAGAATAAGTTACTATTCTCACATTACAACGATTCTCACCCCTCATGTGATCTTTCGATTACTGTTTCTATTCTTGATCGTCAGCCTAGTTACCGTAGACTGCTTATCAGTGAAGCCGTGTTCATTCGTGATGATAAACCTTCTCTCAATCGCAAATATGAATTATGTTGTAACTCTAGTACTAAGCAAATTTCCCTTACCCCTATTACGCTCTCGTTACCTAATTAAACACATATGTCGTCTAGCCTGTGCTCTCTCGCTTATCACGTGTATCTCGCACTAATTCCTGTGTCATCCATTTGCAGTTCACAATTTGTATGTTGTAGTCTGATCAACCCTTGTATTGTTTCTAAGGTTTTTGCGGAAGTAGTTATTTGCACTCTCTCAATTTGTGTTCAGTTATTATGTGTTTCTGTGAATTATGTGTCATGTATTCGATTTTGTCATGTTTTGTTTGTATTCCAGTGTGATGTATGTATGTCCTTGTTTGTAGGTAATCAATCCGCCCTGATGATGTCGTAATGACGAAACGTTGGCAATAAAGACAATTTACATCTGTGTCTTTGATGTTTATTCCGGGAGTCGTAAATGCTCGAAGATCTACCCTTACTATCTATAATCTTCTCCCATAATGGATCGTATCTCAACAATATTATTATTATCATTATTATCATTATTATTATTATTATCATTATTATCATTATTATTATTATTATCATTATTATTATTATTTCATATGTTGAACAGTACTTTTTTGGATGCAAAGAAAATACTCGCTTCCAACTCGTTTCCAGAGACATATGAATATGTGGAAATGAAAATAGAGCTGGAGCAAGTCTACGATAGGGTGGTCGCATTAGAAGCCGATAGGGTGGCCGCGTTAGAAGCCGACCTTTACGAGAAAGCTCTCCAGATCCTGAGGAAGACGTTAGTTTGAACAATGAAACGGATGGTGGGATTATCAGTGGGCTTTGGTCTATGCTTGGCTTCTCTTCACCCTAAAAAGTTTTTGACGCAACATGTTAGTGAATTCGATTAAAGTTGTGTTTTCTCAATGCCCTGAAGCCGATGTATAAATAAATGGGACAATCAAATGTATTCTCGCTTATTGTGATTTTATTTCATGTCATTTGCGATCTGGATTTTTTGTATAAATATTTATGGTGTGTTGAGTTTTTACTAAATTATGTTGTTTATTCGTTTATTGTATGTTGAGTACAATGAAACACCGCGAGACTATATTAGACAAAAATAGAAAAATACTTGTATGAAAAATGTACGAGAGTGTGAGTTACTTCATAGTTTTTCGCTTCCAAAGTTTCCCCGTTTTCTTCAACACGCTTTAAAGGGACGCGGTCACTCAAAATACCTCTTTCTTATTATCTAAAAGGTAAATAAAATACATTTTTTCTGCAAATCGGGCTCATTGCCCTCCCTTCACCGAGATATTCATCGTGGGAAAAAACTGAACGGGGACCAACGGGGACCAATGCCATATTGTTTCCACAATTCATCTGGTTAAGAGACTTTCACACTTCCACTACCACGTTGTTTAGTACATGTTCACATCGGTCGAGTCTTTGAACAAGCTATATAGTATCATCCGTAACCCTCCGTATTATTTAATATTTCTTATTCCTGATGACAATTGCACCTACAGTTGGATCCGCTTGATTGAGCTTTTATGTTATACGCGAGCCTTAATTTTTACACTTATTTCTATGTTGTCCAGTGACAAGCGCCATTTAAGTTGGAAAGGTGGTAGATATCAGAATGTATTGTCAGAGCTTCTTTTTTTCCACACAGGAAAAAACAGTGTGCAAATAATCACATTTATTTTTCCGACGTTTCGGATTGCGCCATCTTCAGGGAGAAGAATTACCTCAAATTTGGGTAATGAAATTAAGCACTCTTATATTTCTATGCTATTATTTCTGGTTGTTTTCTAATACTTTTTATCAACTATTATTTTTGAAGTGACCTCGTTCATTCATTTTTTTGATGCACTTCATTCGAGTCCTCGCAAAGAAATTATTTTCATAGAAGGGAGCTATGGAGTCAAGTACTATGGATTCGAGTCAAAACTATGTAGTCAAGTCATAAGCTCAGTATATGTATAACAGCCTGCCAGCCTGCGTTATGGCATTTCTATCGCCAACGTTGGTATGAATACCCAATACAACACGAAGCGGACCGCAACTTTTTTTATTTTTTTTTTTTGAGCACAGTTCTGCATCATTTTTGAATACACCCGCCCGAATGTCTTTCACAAAAAAAAAATAGAAAGAAAATTGGCTTTTGGCTTCCCAATTCAATTTTTTCGTGATTTTTTCCTTCTATTATTGTCGTGCTTCTTGTATATTTTTCTTTTGTTCATTATGTATATTTTACAAAGATTACCTGAACAAAGTTTTGATCCTAAGTGCTATTATATGTATTTTGTCAGTCCCTGTTTACATTTAAGCATTTTTTTTATCGGGGAGACTTTCTTATCCAACCTTGTTTTATTCAACTGCCGTCCGCACGCCCTTTTTCTTATCTCAAATGTTTCCCCTAAACTATTCATTCGTGCAGCAATCGACTGATAGCGGGTGGCTCATTTACGCATGTCAGTGCAGTGCATGAAACATATCTCACACAGTGTCACAATATTTACTTTATGTATGTTTCATCGTGTCATGGCTAGATTCGTTCTATCGCTCGCTAGTTTGCTCATTATATTCTACTCGTCCTTACCGATCAGCACTTTTTCAGTCAATGTCGTCTAAAAAAACGATAGGCATTGACCTGGGGACAACAAATTCGTCTGTGGGAATTGTGATACGAGGAAGAGTGGAAATTGTACAGAATGAACATGGTATGTTTCTTTTATTAAATTATTCATATTCATATCAGCTGAAAAAATCGGTATTTCTTAAATTTCAAATTCTAGGTAAACGATGTACACCATCGTGTGTTGCATTCAAGGATAAGGAGCCTCTCATAGGAACTACCGCTGTCGACCAGATGGACTCGAACATGGAAAATACAATTTTTGGGATCAAGCAGTTTATAGGACGAACATTTGAAGATTCTATGCGGAATGATTCGGGCGGTAGAGGATTCCAAGTTGTTCAAGGAGACGATCAGTTACCTAAGTTTGTGGTGCAATGGGGCTCAGACACAAAACATTTTTCCCCTGAAGAAATTTCCTCGCTGATAATCAGCAGGATGAAAGAAATTACTGAGGCTCATATCGGAAGCATACATGGTCCAGCATCAACGCCGATTGATGGAGCTGTCGTGGCAGTACCGGCGTGCTTCAACTCGTCACAGCGGCAGGTGGGACCTTGTTTATGGCGATTGAAAGCCCGTCCATATGAAATATAAAAAAAATGTTGTAGAGAGGTGACTTTCTCTATGTCCAATAAAATAATGATGCATTCGAAGGAAAAAAGGCGGGAAAATCACTGTCAAAACGTCGTTTATTGTATTATGAATCTCAGCTTGTTACGACAAATCCCTCAACAAGTCGAGGAGTTTTATATGTATATTAATGTAAAACTAGATAGCAAACGAAACTCATCCTTGACCTTTGGACCCAGCTCTTTGCCCTGACCTTTGCTATTTGTTAATAATTGGCCGCATAATTAGTGAGTGTTGTGTAGATATGTTGTTCTTCAAGGCGCTACAAATCTGGTCGAGAACATACTTTTGATTCACATCTTTTGTTCTCAGCCACTTTGAAGAAATTGTGAATTTTTAATTTAGGAAATGTTTGGGAGTTATTAGTAGTTCTGTTCCTCATACCTCATATTATATTATTTAAGGCGACCAAAGATGCTGCAGTTATTGCTGGCTTCACGGAGAGCAATGTCCATCTGCTGTCCGAACCAATAGCTGTAGCCATAGCATATCGCTACAGGATGCCACAAGAAAAATACTTCCGCGACGGCAAGCGCAACCTCTTGGTATTTGACATCGGAGGAGGTCTGCTGATTGCTCCGATAAACATTTTCATTTTTTTACCAAGTGGTTTTCCCGTTCCTTGCTTGTTTCACAATGAGATTTGCGTATGCGATGGAGGGTGTCGGTAATGTCAGTATAGAAAACAAGGCTAGCTACTTACATATACAGGTAAATGCGAAGCAAGCATTGTGACGATTGAGGGAATCAATTGCGAAGGGAACGAACGATATGTTCTGAAATGGACCACTGGAGACGAGCATTTTGGAGGCAATTACATCGACGAGCTTATTGCTTTAGCGTATGTTGAAGGCAGTGCAAAGGTAAATTCCCCAAAAATGGAAAATACTTGTTTATTATGAGGATCCATATAATGCCTACGTGTACTCTCTTACTTTATGTGCGCTATAGCGTCTACGTAAACTATTATTTTTTCAATTAGGTGAACAATAATTTGTTAGATATGAGTGGCAGTAGATGCATTCATCGTTGCTGATTACTATATCTGTCTCCTAGCGTTGTAATCAGAGCCGAGCTACTCCAGCATCTTTCGTAGAAAGTAAAAATTTATTATTGGGTGTGATGTGTAATGACTTATGTTATATGTATAGTAGGTAAATGACGTTCACACGAAGTGGTATGCTACAGAATGTAAATTTTTGAGTATGCATAATTATCTATGTTAGCTATGTAGATCGAAATAAGCAACACTGTATAGGAGATGACAAAACATTACTTTGATAAAAGCTTTCAGAATCTCTCTTGCAAGGCATGGCATAACCTTCTAGACACATGTCGCACACTCAAAGAAAAACTTTCAATTTCGCATGAAGCAAAGATCGACGTTCAACTTGACCATGAAGACTTTGCTCTGAAGCTCACACGTGAGGAACTGGACAAATGTTGCACGCCATATTTTGAGGAGGTCAACAAGATATTCAATGAGGCAACCAAAGCCGCCAAAGTTGGCGGAGAGCAGGTATTTTACTCAAAATAGATGAAAAGTCCAGCACATTGCCTATTAAAGGAGACTCTCAATCCGAGGCGTAAGTGCTTATTCTTAGTCTGATACATTTTCAAAGGATGCATGTCTGAAAAGCACGAAACGTTCCCAATAAAGCGCGGACCGTACCTTTTAAATAAATATATAAATAGTATAATTTTCAAACAATTTTCAATTTTCAATAGAAACAATAGAAACAATTTTCATAGAAACAATAGAAACAAATAGAAACAATTTTCAAAGGATGCATGTCTGAAAAGCACGAAACGTTCCCAATAAAGCGCGGACCGTACCTTTTAAATAAATATATAAATAGTATAATAAAACAAAATCAACATAAGTTACCGTAATTTCTGATTTCTCGGGCACTCAACAATTATCAGCTGCGAAAATAATGTAGGAAATAATACACGCAAGCGCCCTTTGTAGAAAATAATGCACGCAAATGCCCTTTGGAGAAAATAATGCACGCAAATGTCAGCCGGTGGTGTAGTCGCTAGCGCTGCTACTCACCACACACACAACCGGGGTTCATCAATTCCCGCGGCTGGTTGCACCGAACAGGTGGTAACAACGGTACCAGGTGAAAACTTGGGAAGGTTTCTTGGATCGGGGCTGGCCGCCCACTCCGTAATCAAAGATGGCCTATTCTCTGGAGCGCACTACTTCGGTAGACCAGAGCGGACTGCAGGGACCCCCTCGGGGCCCTGAAGAACAGTCCTAGCTTTAAACCTTTAACATTTTTGCCCTATGCATGTATGTTTTACTATTATATGCGCGGGCACTCTCAGAAAACCGAGAACATCAATTTTGCATTGATATTTCATGAGCAAAAGCATTGATGCAAAATACATGTAAGTGTGCAAGCTCAACACAATTGTATGTATTTATTTATTAAATAACACCGAGGTGTGCATAAAATAACATGATGAAGAGGTGTGCAATGTACATATAACGAAGCCAGTTGTACTGTAGTCGATTAGCAATCGGGTAAAAGAAACATGGAAAGGTGTATCATACAAGTGTATATATCTTGGCCTGATTTACACAGTTTTGCAAAAAATTAGTGGGTAACTACGTTCTACCGCACGCTCAACTACCTTTAGCCCCAAAAGGCAATGCACGCGCGGTTTTCCGCTTAAAAGGACGTGCGCGCCTTGTTTCCCGCTAATTTCAAGACCTGGGATACGCAGTCGTGCGAATTCGTCGCGGTCATGTTATATTAGTATCGATCTAGCAAACTTGCATTCGCCACGCGCGGGAAAACGGCAATTTCATTTACTCACGAGCAACGTTCATATTCAGGTTTCATGTGGACCCTTCTGGTGCATGGCCGAATGGTCTTAGGCGCTGTTTTCAGGGTAAATTCTTGAGTGAATGTGTAGGTTCGATACCGATTGGGAACCCTTGTCTTCCGAAAAATATGGTATTACATGAGTGTGGGGTACGATCTGAATTCACTCCGTATTTTTATTCGCTTTTTGTGAGCTTCCTGGAAGCGCTCGGTGCGCACCTGCGACACCGCACTTCAAGGTGCGCGTCCGGGCGCTTAGCGCCCAGAGATGCAAAATCTGTCGCGCATTTCGCGACCGCGCCCAGTTTAACTTGGCATACATTTTGCAGTATGCAAAAAAATCATGTAATTGCTCAAAAACCGGGATCTTTTGCTCATGCAAGACAATGCAAATTTGGTGCTACTGGTCGAGATCTATGCTTTTCATCGTTTGGCTTCCCATGGTAGTCACAAGATTAGTTTTCTCGAATGCGGCAAAGGCAAAAACGTACTACATAGATATCTCCGTACCAGTTAACACATGAGACATTCCTTTCTACAGTATTCTTGCCTTTTTAAGAAGGCTAATCGCAAACTGAACTTGAAACACGCGCTGGAGAGACGAGACAATTGCATACGAGACACGTGCTGGAGAGGCGAGACACGAGACAGACTGAGCCAAGCGCGCTAATTCAAATTCTAATGTACTGTAGAAATAGATGTCCGAACAAGCTAATTGCCATATTTAAAAAATTTTAATATGAAATTAGGCATGTGTTAACTGGTATGGTGAATAGGAATATCATATTAAAGTATAAAAATATTGTTTATCTCGTGATCTTGACCCTTTAAAGGGACCAAAATAAACACATGTTTAGCATGATTTTGTAATTTGTATAAAGGGGGGAATTATCATAATATATGTACACTAAATTTCAGCTAGACTTTATCCTTTATCCCGCCGAAATTTTTCGGGGTCGATATTCGGATAACTATGCCGTAGGCGCAAAGCAATTGCACCCTTATTTCCTTACCGCGTGTCCCGGGGGAATATCGCTGTATAGACGTTACTGCGTTCGTTTTTGGCGGGCCGCCCAGCGAAAATAATGGCGAACAACCTGTCCACCTGCATGGCGGATGTGTCAATTGCATAATTTTCGCTAGGCGCTTCGCTGTTTTTGCTACAAATAGTGTAGCGTCCCCTCTCGCCGGAGAGACGCAGACAGGGAAACATTAAACCACACTATAAACTACGACTTATATAATAAAACACGCTCCACACAAATAAACCCATATCCATAACCAACAAATGAGGCACAATTCTTTTATAAGCAAACAACAAGTAATAATAATAAAAACGCAACCTACAGATTAGTACAGGAGTACCTATAGATTAGTACAGGAGTTCCCATATAAATACATTGGCTAAAAATTAGTGTCTCTATCAGAGGTAATCAGCCCTCCTCTAGCTCTCCACTAATTTAACAGACTTTGAAATCAATATCAAAATAAACAGTGAAAAATCCGAGTACAACCATCACAATCATAGTACTTATACCTAGTACAGTAACCATTTTCGACCAAACGTAACGTTCGAAAATCAACCAAGATAAAGATAGACCGTCAACAAACATGCTAAGGAAGTACAACGTACAACTACCTTATCTAATACAAAGTAAAATATCAAGAAACCGAGAGTTGCCGCGTTGCTAATGGCTGTCATTGCAGTTACAAACATACAAACTCCATTCCTATGATCAGGACACCAGGTAAATGTCACATAAACACTAATAAGCATACAACATTTTGTAATCAAGGAGCGGGCAAGAACTTAGATTAAATTATTATTAAAGAATACAATCTCGATAAAAAGTTAATTTGTTAACAGACGGCAACGACCAAATGGCAAAACGTCGGACGAAATAAATACTTAGGTTATATAAGATGCTCGAGGACGAGTATCGTCGATCGGGCACATAGCAGAATGCAGCCTTATGCGATCCTGCTGATGAAGTCTAACGCATCTCAGTCCATCGAAGGTCCGATTTCCTATTCCCTGAAAAACAACCGCGTGAGAAATATAATTAGAAACGGATACAGATCAACCATTTTGTAATTAGTAGGTACAATACATAATATAAACACGCCCTTGCGTCTGATTGGATAAGCGTGCATCGATTATACGAGTCAATGGAGTGCCAAAATTGTGCGTGGCGACTAGGTAAAATAATTCGACAGAGTTCACAATGCACACAAACAAAACGGTTGAATGACCTCGAAAAAAGAAATAAACAAACCCTGTCCGTAACGATCTCTTCTAACTTCTAACTCTGTCCTTCTAACCGCAGTCCGAGCTTGCTACGTGGTCCGCTTGATTTGACGCTATACTTCATGTGGTCGTTGGCCGTGATATGTTTCCATCTAAAAACAATGCACTTTGAGATACATGATTGAGGGTTTAGTACTTTTGCCGAACGGGGGAGGGTGCCGTAACCTTCTACCTCACGCACACTCACCTCTTAACATCACCATACTTAAACGAGAATTGTAAGTAAATAGACTGGGTCGAAACCTCGAACTTTCTACTAACCCCGGAAGACAGTTTGGACAGGCATAAAAATAATTTCAAACGGTATTAGCGGAAGTCATATGAAGCGCAACTATTTCATTTAGAATTTATTTACGTACCTCCCTTCTTCATCCGTTTTCTGATTGGTTTTGTCGTTTATTCCTTCCGCAGCCCTCTTCACTTCTTCATTAGACTGTGTCTGAAACGGACACCTGCCAGGTTACGAGACTGAAATGAAGCTATGATTTGTTTACCATAAATGTAACACACAACATGAAGTAATACGGACGTGAACGAAGAGAAATGGGTAAAGAAAGTATAATGTTTTAGTCATTTTCATTGCAAAGTAACTGAAAAAACCTTTACTTCGTTTCCGCAATACAGGCCATATGGAAACATTGACATGTTCTTTCTACACGTTAAAAATAACAACAACAAATCTTTACACAACAAAGAAAATCATAGAAACAAGTAAGTGAAAAGGTGAAAAAACAAGTTTTTGAAAATCAATCGGACCAGAAATGTTGTTCTGTGATGCACGATACTACAGTACATCCACACAATTTTCAACTTTTTTTAACCCGCAAAGCGCCTACAGTAGTTTGCTTCCGCCAGCGAATTAGGCAGTGGAAATGTTTTCGCTGTCGCGTTCGCGGGTGCAAATATTTTAGCTGGCGACCCGCCTAAGACGAACAGAGTAGACAGATACTCTCCTGGGACACAGCAAGAGCCAGTTACCTCGGGTCACACGTTATAGAAATTAGGCAGCAATTTTTTTGTGCCTATGGTATAGTTATCCGAATATCGAACCCAAAAAAATTCGGTGGGATAAAGTCTAGCCGAAATTTAGTGTACATATATAATAATAAATCTCATTTATACAAATCATAAAATCACGCTAAATATGTTTATTTTGATGGGCCCGTCCCTTTAAAGCGAATGTCAACCCTGATTCACAGATATTCTATAACACGCTGTCACAACTACCGTAGTTTACACAATTTCTCTCGCGCTCTCCTCTTTTTCTTGCTGACTTAAACAAATTTCTCTCGCGCCCTCCTCTTTTTCTTTGCTGTCTAACAGCAAACGGTGCTGCGGACAGAGAATAGTTCTGATTTTGTCCAAATGACCAGAATCCCATATTGAAGGAGTTTTTTGGAGGGGTTTGAAATTGTTTTTCTTCATATATGAAAGTTTTTGTTTATTTTTATTTTCACTTTCCTTACCTTCAAAACATAAGCTTTCTTTTGAGCCCAACATGAAAAACCGGCTTGACGTTCCCTTTAAGGTTGATGACTACGTACTTATTGGGGGAACGACGCGCATTCCAAAAATTCGTGCACTCATCAAATGTCTTATGGGTGGAAAAGAACCATTGAAAACGATAAACCCGGATGAGGCGGTCGCATATGGAGCGGCCATCTATGCCAACAGTGTGCAAAGCAACCGCAAGATCTCCGTGGAAACAAAACTTTCAAAACCACTTTGGGTTAAGACACCAGCAGGGTATGCTACAGATGTTCCTCCGCAGCAGACTACGCCGCCGCCATATTGGGTCGCTCTTCCAAAGGTAAGTTATTTGTCAGGACTCGAAACTAGATTAATTCAGATAAGGCACTCGAGCAAATTAAACAAATACACAGATGAAAACCGCATTCAGCGCCGTTTGCGAAATTCCAAATGATCATTTTAGGATGCTGAACCGACATGCGATAAGTATCTGGAGGAAATTCGTATAGACATAGGACACCCAAAAATACAACTCACTATTCTTACACATATGGACGGAAAACAGGAGTTCCTTGCAATAGATAGGCTTACGGAGCAGGAATATGGACTCACTAGTTACACATTGCAAGGATGCGTGGACAAGGTAACTGGGTGAATAGCATAGCGGACATTTTGAGCTTTTCGTCAAGATACTAAACTGGCTACCCTGTGCAATCAAACTTCATTACCGCCATATCGCAGTTGCAGCGTTGAGCTACATTTTTGCACGGGTTCAATGATTGTCAGAACTTGCACATGGTATTTGATACTGTCACGACTGTGTAATGTTGTTGTGTAGGTTACAGGGTTGCCGGTTTTATATTTATCAATTAGAATAACAGTAACATTAACGATATTACAAATGGTTGTGAGAGCCGTGAGCCCCTGCTGCCCCAGGCAGGGAACTGACGAGCTGATCGATCCTTCTTCTCGTGTGGATAGTGGGCGTGTCTGCGGCAATAGATAATTTACGATGGCTGGCTGCAAAGAGGATTTAGGGCAGCCAGCAGGCGGTGGGGTTTCTCAATAACATTTACGATAATAGGTTATCTCGAGGTCGAGAGAAGTCGCGACACTCGGGGCCGACAAGAAGAAATAGTGTTGCTCGGAATTTTCCGTCGAGCAGACGCCGAGACACTCACGGGCGCGAATATTTTGTGAGTGCTGGCAAAGCGTGAAACGCTAAACTGTCGGAAGTATTGACGTATGTTGTGGACGTTTGTGAAGGACAAAATAAGACGATGTGGGATGAAAATTTTTAGCCGAGGAAGGAGGGGCACAGGAGGAAGGGGCTTGGTGTTGGATGGGTACCTGACGATTGTAGAAATACAATGGTTTTTATTGGGGAGGGGCGAGGGGGTGGGGCGTTATTGTAGTTGAAGATATGATCAATCTCAAATTTGTCGAATGGTAGAATGCTCGTAAGGCAATACATGAAATCAAAGTTCGTTAACAGTATCCGGCAAATTCGACGGTGGGCGGTTTAGGAATAGCGGCTTACACTCGTGTGTCTCTCCTGACCGACGGAGGACTTTTCCAGGCCGAAACAGCGGCCGTGAGCTCAGTAGTGTATGGTCTCGTTGACCGAATACGATTAAGTCGCCTCACGCGACTGAGGTGTCACAGTGTGACAATGAATAGGGTTGCAGCTTCCCTATGAAAGTAGCTTCTCCGCGCCCGCAGGCTTGCTCATGCGGAATGGAGTACTGGCTCAAATGTTAATACAGCAGTGTTACAAATTGGATGCGCCAAATAATGTTGAAACTGGAAACCAACCCACCGGAACTATTGTTTCCGTGTCGAAGAAAATACGGAATAGTCGGAATACGAATAGTCGGAATAAGATTCCTGCCACGCGGGTCTTTCTTAGCGGCCCATCCATTTGGACGGGTGCACCATGTCAGAACTTGCACATGGTATTTGATACTGTCACGACTGTGTAATGTTGTTGTGTAGGTTACAGGGTTGCCGGTTTTATATTTATCAATTAGAATAACAGTAACATTAACGATATTACAAATGGTTGTGAGAGCCGTGAGCCCCTGCTGCCCCAGGCAGGGAACTGACGAGCTGATCGATCCTTCTTCTCGTGTGGATAGTGGGCGTGTCTGCGGCAATAGATAATTTACGATGGCTGGCTGCAAAGAGGATTTAGGGCAGCCAGCAGGCGGTGGGGTTTCTCAATAACATTTACGATAATAGGTTATCTCGAGGTCGAGAGAAGTCGCGACAATGATCAACTATGCCTACTCCTATTTGCAGGCAAATATTTAATTTAGATATATTATATATATATATATATAATATATAATTATTAATATATATAATATATAGATCTATATATATATATATATATATATATATATATATATATATATATATATATATATATACTCGAGACCATGTATGTGTAGCATCTGGATATTTTGTCCAGACAGTGTTTGTTTCTGTTATACCAGCCCCATGTTGTCCTACTAAATCAAGTAGATTCGCCGGTAGAAACAACTATATCCTCTGCGTAAAGAATATATGACCATTTTCGTTGGTTCGGCCCTTCGCAGTTTATTTTCCTCTACACAAGCTTTTGAACTGTTCACCTAAAACCCAAAGAGTGCACAAAGTACACTAGAATAAAAAAATATTAACCAGCACTCGTTCAATTAAAAATATTCGACATATGATGACGTTTTTTCCAGGACAAGGTCAAGCAGCATATTAAAAACAGGCAATTCTCTGCTGAGGTGGACAAGATGCGAGAACATGTACGTGAATTAATCGAGAAAAACTTTGTCACGGAACAGGAATTGAAGATACTTGAATCAGCGATTGGAAAAGCCTGTAAAACGACTGGCAATCAGAAGAAAAGGGACACAATTATCCCTGTTTACGATTCTATCATCCGGCTTGCCCAGAAACAAGAGGAATATAAACGGAGAAATTGGAGGAAGGACCTGTGTTTTGCAGAAAATGACGCTTTGCCAACTAAGAAAGAGGTGTTCTTCTTTCGAGAAGGCAAAAGCAACGTTGCTTTCCAAGTAACTTATTTGTTATCAACTTTGCAAATATACTTATTATATGTTTAAATAGCTGGAACGACTAGAGGTGCATTTTTATAAGCTACATATTTTTCATGCAGAAATATTTTTGGTACCATAGTGTTTCGTACTGTGATAAAATAAAGAGCTGGTACTTCTGGTAGTATTAGCGGATACAGCGAGAGCAATAAAACCATTCAGTCGACGTGATGCTAGTTTTGTATTTTATATCCACCTCCTAGAATTTGAGATAGTTAATTTGGTTAAAAAACCCTGACGAGCTCGTATTTAATTTAGGTATGTCAGCGCATTGATGAGAAGCATGAGGTCGTCGAATTTTCGATAGAGCTTCCTCTAGCGGTTGATACCTCAATCACACCGCTAAAGTTTGTCTTCGGCGAAGATGGAATTCTGGATCTGGACGTAGATAAACAATTTCGAGATAAAGGCATCATCACACAACGAGTTGGTTGTCTCCAAAACGTGAGCTTGATTAATGATCCAAATGACACGTTGAATGAGATAATTCACCAAAATTTCCAAAAAAGTTGTTTATCTGCTCACAAATGTAATATTAATATTGGGTGTTTGCTAAACCAATTTTGATTCTTGGTGGTGTTCTTTCATTCGGCACCTCCATTCGACAAGGATCACAAAACATAACTAGTACTACTCAAAAACATCGTTTTTCTCATGGACGTCACCCGTAACGTATATCACTTTATTTGTGGAGATTTTAGTGAAAAGTAGGAGTGGTTTTCCCAAAATACTCTGTATTTCTCACCATATCAATTGCAGGAGGAAATCCGGAAAATGGTTGGTGAACAGCACAAATATAGGGGGTACGTCGCGGCGAAAAAGGCACTAGAATCGTCTCTCTACAACATTTCCGACAAAGTAAAAGAGTGGATACGAAAAGAGAGATTTACAACGGACCATAGGACACTGTACACCATACACCGCGAAGCTATCGAATCTCTTGCAGCGGCCAGTGATAGACTAAAAAAGCCCTCGGACTATATTCTGATCACGAAGAGAATGTCAGAAGCAAAAGCGTTACTGGAGAAACACTACGAAATCGTTGTCATATTGGAAGAAGAACACCTGAAGAAACAAGCAGAGGATGAGTTGAAACGGAAGAAGCTCCCTAAGACAATCCATAGGGAGCCGAGTGACGATGGCCAAAGAGGGAGGGTGGACGAACAGAGGCGGAAGGTAGACGCACAACGGGATGATGATCGACCTTCAAAACAAGAACGTGAGGAAAAAAGCAGGGGCTTGCTCGGAAAGTTGTGGCCATACTAATAATAAACCACACTTTTGCGTCCTGTTTTATTTATTTCTGTTATTTGTTTTGTTTGTATTGTGTTGTATATTGTATATGTTTTCATATAATTCTTTTTTTTTGGTAACGAGTTACCCTTAGTTCAGAATAATTTTGGTCCCTCTACGTGAGTTGTGAGCCCCGTACTTACAATTAGTGTCCCTGTTGGTCGACACTAATTGTATTCATCCCTGTTAATATGCTCTTTCTGTTTTGTTTCTATATTGTCAACATACCATATTATTAACACGTGCTTGTACACTAGCAACACTACCGATAAGCGATAAGTAAGCAAAATCATAAAATTCATACATTATATCGCCTTAAAATTCATACATACTCCGTAATATTCTTAATTTAATACAATTAGCCTTTTCGAAACTACAGTGCAATTTATTTTTATTTTTTTTTGTGCATTTTTTATCATTACTAAGGAATAAAAAATGAAGCATTGGTGAAAATGGTTGGAGGGTTGTTCCCGGGGATTATTATGCGAAGTCTGCATATTTTGTGTTGTTTTTTGATTGCGTGTATGGTGTAGTAATTGAGTATCCGTATTGTTTACACTAAAACGACTCATTTCTTGAAAATGGACTTCTCCGATTAATTACAATAGTTGAATTATTTGCTCGGGTAGCACAACAAAACAAGCAGAGCGCTTTATCGATTATTCTCAGTATTCTTATTCAGCGAGTCCCTGAGCTCGATCAAACAAACAGCATTATAAAGAAACAATGGGTCAATAGCATTGTATTTTATTAGCGAGAAATTGATTGTAAAGGACCATACTTCAAGGCAATTACGAAAAAATGGAATTGTACGATAATTTATGTCGCTTATTATAAATTTAGCGATAACAATATTTTCATTTAGCGCTTTGTATTTTCTAAACTTTGTGGTAAATTGTTGTTTGTTGCAATCTTTCCGGCAACTGCCGCGATAATTTGTCGTTTATCATCTAATTCTCCTAAACCAAACGATAAACGATTATAGTATAGTTCTTGATTATTTTGCTGATTGTCGCCAAAAAATTGTCGGGCACGATAATATTGCCGTTTATCGCTAAATGTTTTTTTTTTTATCGGAAAAAATATCGCGAAAGAAATTATCTAAGTAAGGTCGCCGTGACAATCGCTGCACCAGACGACAGAGAAGGATTGTAAGTTACGATTGCTAGGTTCCTTCTAACGCACTCTATTCGAGATGTTTCGTTGTGACATTGACATCGCTGTAACCACTCTGGCGGGTGTATTATCGACAATTCCTGCTGGCTACGTCGAGCGAGTTGTCATTTGCAGCTATCTACACTTTTCCGCATGATCTCTTCGATGCAAGCAATAAACTTAAAATTTTGTGCTGACCCACAATTGAATAAAGTAGCTCTCCCTATCTCTATTTCATTATAAACATAATTTGTATATTATGCAAAACGGATTTCGCAGTCGTGTTTGAGAGAATCCTAGAAGAATTTGGCGATAGCTATAATCGCCTTTGAGAAACATAGCAAAATCCTTTGTGTGCTTCCTTCGATGCAGCATTTTCATTCCTTTATTTTGTGTCCTATTATAAATGATTCAAATCCAATCCCGCAAAGAAGACCTGATAACACTTATCTGAAGGACGACGCCCCGCAAGTTGATTGTTCCTTCTTTTTCTGTCCTGTTGGAGAACAGGCAAGTATTTGATAAAACTTATTTTCATAGTAAAGAAGCTTTTTGATTGTTATTGAAGGGACAGGCCCATGAAAGTGTACATGATAGTTCATAATTGATATAAACAATTTTATTACAATATATACAAAACAAATTTCACCTATATCCACCATGGGGAACTTTTTCCGATGAGCTCATCGGACGTGCATACCGTACGGAAAAAATAAAGCTGCATATTTTAAAGGTGTGCATATCCAAGTTTATCAGGAAATCAAAATGCGATCCAAATTTGCATATACATCTTGGGGTTTCCATGTATGCCAAAAATAACTGTGCGTTCCCTTCCAAGTATAGACAAATTTACCGTATTTTCCCTGAATTGAATATTTGACATGAGAAATTAATACATGGGTCTCGCGAAGTCGTAAAACACGATAAATTTGCCCGCATACTTGGAAACCCCATTAAAATCTGCGGTTCTACCGTACGGAATACGTATACGATGAGCTCATCGGAAATTCTTAGCCGGGGTGAATTTGGATAAAAGTTAGTTTGTGTATATTGTAATAAACACTCTAGAAGAATTCATAATTATAGGTTAACTATGGTGGGCCGGCCTGTTCCTTTAATATTAGTTCTTCGATTCATAAAACATTTTATGTTGTGTGGGAACTTCATTTTTGGTTCTTACAACAGTATCGTATCTAGGTCGGAGTAGTTCTGATTCCTGATAAGAACTGCGTAAAATGAAAAGAGTCGACTCACTTATCGTTTGCGCATGTTGAAAGACTACGACAGAATACATTCGACGAATCATGTCTCTAGTTCTCTTTCAGCGAACTGCGGTTTGCGGTCCACTTTGATTTTCCCGTCGTGTTACAATAAAATCACCCATTTGTTCGCTACCCAATCATTCTCATACTCTAATTAACGTAGTTTGTATTATATCCCAAATTACAGGAATGAGTAATAAGCAGCAATTACGGTACTATTTGCGATTTGCGGACCGTAGTCCCATGAACGTGAACTTCGTACCGTCCCTGCCTTACAACGCGGGATGTTAAACTCTTGCTACGGTATAAGCCCGTTCAAGTTGAGAAACGAGGACGGGCACCAAAATGTGTTTTTCCATAGATAAGTGAATCGTTGAGTTATTTTTTTGTTTCACATGTCCATTTACTGTTATTTTGATATTTACCATTGTCTTTGTTTTTGTTGAAACTATTACTAGGCAAAACACAAAACAAGGTACAATACCGTTTTGAAGAGTACGACATACGAGAAACCACAATTTTTCTAGTTTAGCTTAGGCTTTGGCAATAATAATATCCTGACTCTCCTTATAGCGACAGGTAACTCCGCTTCTCGGCCCTATGAGCTTGATTTCAAATAACCTTGCCTTGTTAGCAATTTTTCTCAATTCTTTTCTATTTTCAATCGATGTAAACAATTTTGGAGTTCCTTTAACACTACGGTTTTGCAATTTATGTGCAGTAACTAATTGACATCTCCGCGTATTTCTATCAATTATTTCATATTTGTGGCTCCACCGTTTCTAAACACATATTCTAGTTCATCATCAAGTAAACGCGCAAAGGAGCAAGCTTTCTAGGAAAAAGTTTTGTAAGTAAAACAGAATAGAGAAGTATGCCTCAAGTCACAGCAATCGGAATTGATCTTGGAACGACAAATTCTTGTGTGGCTGTCGTACGAAACGGTCAAGTGGAGGCAATCGAGAATGATGCAGGTACGCTCAAGTTTTTCTTCAAATATTAGGAGAAGTTCTTTATCTTTTTGGTAATGGTTTTGTACTGACATGAAGTGGCATGTTCAAGCAGTTGGAGTTGAAGTAAAGATCAATTACAATATATATTCCACTTTCCCTCTGGCATTTGACCGATAGTAGAAACACATAGGCGTTACAATTTGTGAAAGACAAATACAAAATTCAGGTTCCAGAACAACACCTTCATGTGTGGCGTTCAAAGAAGAACTAATCATGATTGGAGACTCAGCAAACGAGCAAGCTGGCACTAACCCCACTAACACGATTTACAGCGCGAAGCGTATGATTGGACAGAAATATTGTGACATAGAAGATGACCTGAAATATTGGTCCTTCACAGTTAAAGAAGACGACGACGAGCGACCGCAAATCGAAGTAGACTTCCAGAGTAGAAGAAAACAATATGCTCCAGAAATGATATCGTCGAAAGTACTGACACACATGAAGGAGATTGCGGAAAGGGCTTTGTCACACAAAGTAACCGATGCTGTCATTAGTGTCCCTGCATACTTTAATGATTCACAGAGACAGGTACGTCCATTTTGTTTAAATCCAAAGAAAATTGATTTTTGCCAGTTCTTACATGCTGGTGACGTATCTCGTGACTCGATGTGTCACGCGCAGCAGAAACTGTGGAGCTTGTCCTCCCCTTCTGTTGCCGCGAAACAGGTACACATTCGATATTACTGACCAGGAATTCTAGCCAATTGAAATATAGGAAAAGCAGTTCAGCTCTCTTGCGGAGAACTAGCCTACCATGAGGATGATGTGTACGTTCAGCGTTTGAACTATCCATATCTAGGCTACAAAGAATGCTGCTGCGATGGCTGGTCTCAACGTACTTCGCATTATTAATGAGCCCACAGCGGCAGCAATAGACTATGGACTATATGATAAAGGTCATGACGACGAGTGGAACGTTCTAGTGTTTGATCTTGGTGGAGGTATTCAATTGGTTTTGTAACATTCAGTTAAAAAAATCCGGTGCAGAGCATTCACAGAAAGTTAGCAAGTAGCCTTATTAGGAAAGCTTCAAATATATAGATTTTAATTACCAAAGATTTTTGCCAAACCTTCAACCCGTATTAGTTAATTTCAATTGTAGCGGTGCAAATTGCAAATGCATTATCATTATGAACAATCTTTATGAACCTTATCTTTATGAACAAAATTAGTTCAATTATCTTATCGGATAACAAACACAGTTGAGAATATATTTGTACACTTTAGGTACTTTCGATGTGTCTGTCTTGACGATGGAAAAGAACAAATATGTCGTGAAGGCTACAACCGGTGAAAGGCGCTTGGGTGGAGATGACTTTGACCATAAGCTTGTAGAATACTGCGCCGGAGAATTCATGCAAAAACATCACAGTGTTCGTGCTGTATTGTAAAATATTCAAGGCAGAAGATGCTTGGAACACATAATGTTTTAGCTATTCCGTGGCGTGTATTGCTTGTAATCCAAATCAAGACAACTGTTCTTTTATATCACCATCTTTTCGAGTTGTAGGTAATCATGTGGTGAGAGAAGCGGAAACTGAAACGTGGAAAATATAAAATTCATTGCCTTTATTGGAATTACAAGCTCTACACACCTTTACAAAATCGTTATCATTCCTTCACGTGGAGTGTGCACAATAGTAACCTTTTAGGTTCATATTCATACTTAAAGGGACAGGCCCATCAAAATAAACCTACATTTACGATACGTTCATAATGACTATCAAGCATTTTTATTACAATATATACAAACTAAATTTCACCATGATTCGCCCTAGACAACTTTTTTTCCAATGCGCCCTGCTCAAATGTATACCATAAAACTGCAGATTTCAAAGCTATATATGCAAATTTTAATCGCATTATAATTTCACGATAAATTTGCATTGACGACAAGGATATTTGCGGCTCTACGGTATACATTTGAGCAGAGCGCATCGGAAAAAAGTTTTTAATGGCAAATAAATGTGAAATTTAGTTTGTATATATTGTAATAAAAATGCTTGATAGCCACTATGGACGTATCGTAAATATAGGTTTACTTTGATGGGCCTGTCCCTTTAAAGGGACAGGCCCAACAAAGTAAAGCCTATAGTTACGATACTTTCATAATGACTATCAAGCATTTTTATTACAATGTATACAAACTAAATTTCACATGTATTCGCCCTGGAAAACTTTTTCCGATGCGCCCAACGTATATGTATACCGTAAAACCGCGAATGTCCTTGTTGCCTATGCAAATTTATCGTGAAATTATAATGCGATTAAAATTTGCATATATAGCTTTGAAATCTGCAGTTTTATGGTATACATGTACTTTGAGCGCATCGAAAGAAGCTTTCCAGGGCGAATAAAGGTGAAATTTAGTTTGTATATATTATAATAAAAGTGCTTGATGGGTCTGTCCCTTTAAAAGACATGCAATTAAATTAAATGATTTGTAACTGAAAGAAAAAAATCAATCAGTGCTCTTGCTAACTTTAAAAACGTATTTGGAAAAAAATGAGAAAGAAAAAATACTGTGGCAATAAATTTTTATAAATTTGTTTTAAAGGGACAGGCCCATCAAATTAAACCTATATTTACGATTTCGTCTTAATTTTTATTAAAAGTGTTTATCAAATTAAACCTATATTTACGATTTCGTCTTAATTTTTATTAAAAGTGTTTATTACAATATATGCAAATCAAATTTTATCGACATTCACCCCGAGGAACTTTTTCCGACGAGCGCATCCACAAATGTATACCGTTGCCTGGCCCTTCCTCTCGTTGTCTATCCGCTCTGGTTGTCTGCTCTCTCGGTTTTTTTCTCTGGCCCCGCTTTATTGAGCATACTCTCTCATGCGTAATTTTGTAACTGTGTTATAACATACGAGAAGTAAAAGAATTATTAGGACTAAATGGATGCAAATACGGCATCCTTATTGGGCTGGGCGTAAAAAAGTTCCCCGGGGTGAATGTGGATAAAAATTAGTGTGTATATATTGTAATAAACGCTGCTAATAAAAAATAACATGAACTCGTAAATATATTTTTATTTTGATGGGCCTCTCCCTTTAAGCTTCAGAGCTATTTAATAGACAATGTAGACAATGAAAAGCTGGTATACGCTGGAGATATACTGGAAGTATGTTGTTGTTTGCATCAATTGTACAAAAGTATCCATTTAGGATATCATGTCCGACAAGAAAGCTCGTCATCGGTTGTTGGTCGCGTGTGAGAAGGCGAAGCGAACACTTTCCACTCAAATGCAAGCAAATGTTACCGTCGCCTATCAGGGAACTGATCTCAGTATGCAACTAACACGCGACATTCTCGAAGATCTATGCCGCGAATTCTTCAATAAGGCAATGAAGCTTGTGGAACAAGCACTGTCGGATGCCAAGCTTACAAAGGATAAGGTTGTTTGGTTAACATATCACACAGCTTCAGAGAAGCCATTTTGGCAGACATAACTTAATGTGACAGGCCCTTGAGAAAAACATTGTCCTTATTTTTTGGATTGGGTTTCAGAAATAGTGATACCGTATTTCATTACATATGGGAATCTAGGAGTTATTTCCCTACAAACCGTTCGACCAGGTACCGTCGTGCGCGGTGGAAAAAAGTGTTTCAAACAAAGGTTATTAATATAGTGTTTCTGAAACTTCATCTTAAAACGTTTTTTGTTTTGCACTGCGGAACAACGGTAAATGGTCAAACGGTTTGCCGGGAAATAACTTTGAGAGTTCCCTATGTAATGTGGTTTTCCTGAAATATTCACAGTAATATTCCTCAAATTATAGATTCGTCAGAATAAAATAAGTACAACTTTTTTCTAGTGGTCCCTCAAAGGCTGTAAAGTAAAGAAAAAAAAATACAACAGAAAGTAGAAAGGGTTACAATTACGAAATCGATTATCGCTCGTTCTTTTCAGATCAACGACATTGTTGTTGTTGGTGGATCAACTCGTATTCCCAAGGTACAAAAAATGTTGCGCAGTTATTTCAATAACAAGGAATTGAACAAGACGAGGAACCCCGACGAAGTTGTGGCTCGTGGTGCAGCGTTCGAGGCTGCCATATTATCTGGGCAAACAACGACGCTCATGGAACTTACCGATGTTGCTCCCCTAGCCCTCGGTGTTGAGGAGGTCGGCGGAGTGATGAGAAAGATTATCGCGGCAAATACACAAATTCCGTGTAATGCGAGCAAGACGTTCTACCGCGTTGGAACTAACGAAACCGAAGTAACCGTAAAGGTGAGGATATTAATACGATCATTAAAAAGTACATTCAAAGGGAATGTCAAGCCGGTTTTGCATGTTGGGATCAAAAAAAGCTTGCGTTTTGAAGGTAAGGAAAGTGAAATAAAAATAAACAAAAACTTTCATGTAAGAAGAAAAACAATTTCAAACCCCTCCAAAAAACTCCTTCAGTATGGGATTCTAGTCGTGCGGACAGAGCTAAGCCAAATCTCTGTCCACGGGACGGCTTGAATTACCGGCTCGCCGCAACGCGCCCGTTTGCTTGCGTTGCGGCGTGTTTTGTTTACGTTTATGACAAAATCTCAAATATTTTATTCTGGCGCCATTTTTATGGGTTACTGTAAAAGGCTTGAATTACGCCTTTTGAGATTTACTTAGTCTGCGCCTGGCGATGCCTTTCTGCGCAGAATCCCCCTTGGCATGCCCTTTAAATTTATTGCAACGCATTAAAAATCCAGTTTCATGCGGAATTTTTAAATACAATTTCAGGTGTATCAAGGAGATTCCGACTGGGTAACGGAAAATCATTGCCTTGGATCCTTCGTCGTAACGGGCCTACCACCTGTAGTAGACGATAACAGTGGTGAAATCAACGTCACGTTTGCTATTGACAAAAACGGTATTATTAGTGTCACCGCAGTCAACGAGGCTAATGAAGGGAGAATCACTATAAAGGAGCCCGTCGGTGCAGTGAATAAGGTAGTTTTCAGAAAGTGGACAATACATTTTATTTCCCAAATAATTAAAGGGATGGGTTCACTACAAAATCACCTTGTTTTTATGCTTTATTTTGATTGTACAAAGGTAAAATTAAACAAAGATCATTAAACATGTTCCTTGAATTACTCCCTAGGGAAGATTTTAGGTAAAAATGGTGAGTATTGATCCATCTTCCGATAACATGAGTAAACAAGATAAACTAGGGAAGCTAAGAGATATGGCTGAAACACACTGTTTTGAGCAAAATAAACTGTATTCTTCATAGTTTATTTTACTCAAAACACAGAAAAAACAGTGTGTTTCAACCATATCTCTTAGCTTCCCTAGTTTATCTTGTTTACTCATGTTATCGGAAGATCGATCAATACTCACCCTCTTTACCTAATATTTTCCTTAGGGAGTAATTCAAGAAACATTTGTTATGCTCTTTGTTTAATTTTATCTTTGTGCAATCAAACAAAAGCATAAAAACAAGGTAATTTTGTAGTGAAGACAAACATACAATTCCTGAATATTTTTTCAACATCAATCTTTACAGATGGATATTGCTCTCATGATTGAGGAAGGTGACAGGCAAGCTGCGCTTAATGACTGTCGGAGGAAACTGGAAATCTGTCTAACTGACGTGAGAGAGCAAATCAAAGAGTTGACGGAAATGCAAAAGATATCTCCCGCAGACAAGTCTGCTTTCAAATACAAAGCCGAACAAGCCAAAGATCTTCTAATAAATAGAAGCAGTGCCAAGAGAAGTGAATACGAGCGCGCCAAAGTGGATCTGGAGATACTGTATAATAGTATACAAGAAAGGTCGCATCATTATGTGGAAGAAGTTGAGGAGGAGGAAGAGGAAAGTAACGGCCTTCTTGCGCAGATATATGGAAAGTTTGGAACAGTTTTCTCATATGGCAAATAAATCTCTTCAACCGTTGTTTCACTAGCATCGACACATTCACGCAACACATTCTATATATTCGTCACAAGGTGACCTTGTCTTGCAGCAAGTTAACCGAACTGCAAAATGAAAGCTACTTGATGTTGTATCGCCAACTGCTTAAAGGGACAGGCCCATCAAAGTAAACCTATGTTTACGATTTCGTCTTAATTTTTATTAAAACTATTTATTACAATATATGCAAACCAAATTTTATTGACATTCTCCCCGGGGAACTTTTTCCGACGAGCGCATCCACAAATGTATACCGTTGCCTGGCCCTTCTTCTCGTTGTCTATCCGCTCTGGTTGTCTGCTCTCTCGGTTTTTCCCTGGAACCTCTTTATTGAGCATACTTTCTCGTTTTCTTTTTTCTTGGAACTGTGTTATAAAATACGCGAAGTAAAAGGATTATTAGGACTAAATTGATGTAACTACGGTACCCTTATAAGTCGCGCTCGTCGTAAAAAAGTTCCGGGGGTGAATGTGGATAAAAATTAGTGTGTATATATTGTTATAAATGATGCTAATAAATAATAACATAAAATCGTAAATATATGTTTATTTTGATGGGCCCGTCCCTTTAAGTTAAATATTAGTCTTTTTGAAAAAGTTTTTTTTCCTTTTTTTAGTTATATTTTCCCCGGTTTCCTCGCGAAATAGGGAATGCTGAAGAGTTTCCGAACATGTATTTGTTTGTGACCGTTGTGTGTGGCGCGCATTTTTGTTCCGGTGTGTAATTCTATTAAAGGAAGCAGTCACGATAAATACGTCATTTTTATTTGATTTTCACTAAATATAGAAAGGTGCGACGGAAAATATGGTACCAATATAAAGTTAAAGAGAAACGAACTCAGGGAGATAATTCACTGAGAATGGGAGTGACTGGATAACTATATATATGCACGCATGAAAACAATTCCCTGCAGCCGAGATTGAATACCCTGCAGTGACAGCATATCTCAATTGTCTCGCACTGCAGGGTATTTGTTATATTATAACGAGACATTGCACGGACAATTGTGTACCTACTGTAGTCGAGTAACTCCCATTCTCGGTGATTTCCCTCCCCGAGTTTGTTTTTTTCTGGAAATCGGTATTGGTATGGAATGTTTTCTCATAACTTCCTATATTTAATGATAATTAAATAAAAATTGCGAAATTATCGTGACTGCGTTGCTTTAGCGCGTACTCCATTCGCTGCTGTCGCTTATCTATACTCTTTAGTGGAAAAGGAGAGAAACGATTTTTTTTTACAAAAAGGCATAAGCAAAGGCTCCATCACTTTATCTATCTTATTGTACCAGCCCACTTTCCCTAATATAGCAAATTTTAAAATGTCTTCCTTTCCACACTTTATTGCACATTTATATTTTGTTGTTTTAAGACCGTCCTAGTTTTCCAGTAGTTTGTTTCTATTTGGTTTCCATATGCCTTGTATATACAAAGTTTGAAGTATTTTTACTTAGTACCTTCTAGAAATTGAGAAATACATAGCTGCGCAATGCCAAGGGAGATCGCAATCGGTATTGACTTGGGAACCACCAATTCATGTGTTGCTGTCGTCCATAATGGAGGCGTCGAAGTCATCAAAAATGAACAAGGTACGAATTTACAATCAAGTATAGGTATGCATTACTTATTTTGGACATTACCATGTGCAATGTTTGTTTGTACAATGTACAATGTACATTACTTTTCTACTATGTACATAATGTACAATGTTTGTTTCGCAGTCATGTTTGTAAGAGCGTTCAGCTCAATTCTGAACAACATTTTATTAGGGATTTTTCAATGTTACATCAATTTACTTAGTTCAGACGAACATCTATTGTTTGTGATAAGAGCTTTATCGTATAACTCTTTTTAAACAGCTCGTTTTCTTATACGAGTTTAGGTGGTCGTACGACATTTGTTATTTAGGTAGTCGTACGACTCCTTCTTGTGTTGCGTTTACCAAAACACGAAAACTGGTCGGCGAGGCAGCTGTAGAGCAAAACTCCGACAATCCAGAAAACACAGTACGCGGTGTGAAGCGGATGATTGGCCGCAATTTCAAAGACGACGAAGTCCAGTCGGAAATGAAACACTGGCCTTTCAAGGTGGTGGAGAACAACAAACTCCCCATGGTTGAAGTCAGCTACTTGGGTGAAACCAAACGATTCACGCCCGAACAAATATCTTCAATGGTGCTGACACGAATGAAGGAGATTGCAGAAACTTTTCTCAACCGTCGTGTCAATGATGCGGTAATTACAATCCCGGCCTACTTCAAAGATTCGCAGCGACAGGTGTGTATATGAATGCAATAACCTTGAAATTGAACTTTGAACTCCCTTGAATAAAGGTGCACGCTCTTGAGGCGTAAAACATTTATTATTTATTAAATAAGTTAATATTCTCATAAGATCATAGAACCAACATAATCATTTCTACGTGTGTTATTATGTACCAACAACTGGCACTAAATTTCACAGGATACTATTATTTTGACCTTGGGGGAGGATGTTGCACAAAGAAAGTTAACCTCATTTAGGCAACCAAGCAAGCCGCACAACTTGCTGGCCTCAACGTTAAGCAGATGATCAATGAGCCAACGGCTGCGGCAATGGCATATGGAATGAGTGGTATATCGATGACTAGAGAATGCACAGTTCTGGTATACGACCTTGGCGGAGGTACCTCACTTTAAATGAGCATAAGAACATTGTCTTAAATATTCTGCCCAACAAATTCATATTTGTTGTCAATCCTCTTTAGGAACTTTCGACGTTTCTATTGTGACGATCAGCGGGAAAAAATACGATGTGAAAGCTTCAACTGGAAACAACCACCTCGGTGGAGAGGACTTTGACAACAATCTTGTGGAATTCTTTGCCGACGATTTCATGAAGAAACACAAAAAAGTCTCCTTTGTCCTCCTTTCTTAAGCTCTTTTATCTCCTACCAGCCGTTCGAAGAGCCTTACGGGCTCTTCTCCGACATGAGGTATCCGGTATCGGCCATAGGTACCCTAATTCAAGAGAAAATATGAGTCTTCCCTCTCTGCTTCACACGTTATAGTCATATATTAGTGGGAAAACGTATAATTATCGATCCTGGAAACGACCAATTGTATTGTGTCATGCAAATTTAAAAATTTGACACAGAAAGTTTTCTTGTGTAGAGCAGTAGAGCGGAAAGATTCTCTCGGCACAACCTAGCATAGCGCAATAGGTAGAGCGCTGGACTATGAAGGCAGAGGTGACACTTTCGAACCTCATCCGAGGCGAATGTTTTGTGTGTTCGATTTCGAAGATATTTAAACTTTATGAACAGGTTTCGTTACGTTCACACAAACAAAAAAGTAAACTCTTCTCCTTTATATAATAAGATGTCTCCCGAGCCCTGTTACAACAGGATTATTTAATTTCCAGGTCAAGATGTGGTTAATATTTTATTAATTGAGGATGTGCGTACAAACAAACCGGCTGTTCGTCGTCTGCGTAGCGCGTGTGAACGAGCAAAGAGAACACTATCGTCACGCTCTACTGCAACTGTGGAAATTCGATACGCAGGTATCGAGTACACTTCAGACATTACTCGAGAAGAGTTTGATGAACTATGCGACGAACAATTCAGAAGCACGATCAATCTTGTCGATGAAGTTTTAAAGGAAGCAAACCTCGCAAAGGACCAGGTGACTCGTTGACGTAATTAGTTACGCTGTTGAATTTGCTTGCGTCACCAAGAGCGCTGAGACCGTTCACCAATAGACCCGGAGCCCACTCTTGCCTCCCCAGAGAGCTAAACAGTGCGTAGAGACTAAGAAAGCAGAAGATTTCATAGCGCTCGTCAGCCTAGTTAGGGCTCCATTCTGTCGGTGAATACGGCCTCTGGTATTGGCGAGACGGAACAAATTATGATAATAACGTTACTTTCAGATTAACGATGTCGTCCTAGTTGGTGGGTCAACAAGAATCCCAAAAGTACAGAAGCTCCTGGCAAATTACTTTAACGGAAGACCCTTGAAGAAGACTATCAACCCTGATGAGGCGGTTGCATACGGAGCTGCTGTCCAGGCGGCCATCTTATCTGGCAGCGCAGCTCAACTGGTAGCTGGAATTCAGCTAAAGGACATCGTTGTTATGTCCCTTGGTGTCGAAACAGTTGGAGGAGTGATGTCTACTGTGATACCGCGCAACTTACACATACCCATTTCTCGCACGAAGAATTATACAACTGTCCATGACAATCAATCTGCTGTACGCTTTAAGGTAAGGGTGGCTCGTTTCAGACCCAAAATGTGGATATATGCGCACATATGCTTGCAGAGCGGCTTGTAAATTAGATACGTTTTAATTATGCAAAGGGGTCGGTTCACCTGAAATGGTGCCTGTTTTTTTTTTTGGTTTCTTTATTTTCTTATGGGTTAATAAAAATTTGGAATACAAAAAGTAGTGTTCTATTTCAATACTCACGAAGATATGGGATGATACAGTGGTGGATTGATTGTTCCGGAATACAAAAAGGGTAATTGTTCTGCCTTTTTTGTATAGGACAATTACCCTTCTTGCACTCCGGCCCGATCAAACCACCACTTTATCACCAAAAAAAGGTAAGGAAAGTGAAAATAAAAATAAACAAAAACTTTCATGTAAGAAGAAAAACAATTTCAAACCCCTCCAAAAAAAACTCCTTCAGTGTGGGATTCGAGTCGTGTGGACAGAGCGAAGCCAAATCGCTGTCCACGGGACGGTTTGAATTACCGGCTTGCCGCAACGCACCCGCTTGCGTGCGTTGCGGCGGGTATTGTTCACGTTTATAACAAAATCCCAACTATTTTTTTATGGGTTTACTGTATTGGGCGCCTTTCGAGATTTACTTAGTCGATGTCTTTCTGCGCAGAATCCCCCTTGAAGGGACAGGCCCATCAAAATAAACCTATATTTACGATACGTTCATAATGACTATCAAGCATTTTTATTACAATATATACAAACTAAATTTCACCATTATGCGCCCTGGAAAACTTTTTTCCAATGCGCTCAACGCATATGTATACCATAAAACTGCAGATTTCAAAGCTATATATGCACATTTTAATCGTATTATAATTTCACGATAAATTTGCATAGACGACAAGGATATTTGCGGCTTTACGGTATACATTTAAGCTGAGTGCATCGTAAAAAAGTTTTCCATGGCAAATAAATGTGAAATTTAGTTTGTATATATTGTAATAAAAATGCTTGATAGTCATTATGAACGTATCGTAAATATAAGTTTACTTTGATGGGCCTGTCCCTTTAAAGGACATATGTATGCCCTTTTTGCAGCTAATCATATTAATGGAATGTGTTTCCCCATTAAAGGGATGTAATCACTCTAAATTCGAACTTTTTATTCGCTTTTCATTTAAAGGGACAGGCCCATCAAAATAAACCTATATTTACGATACGTTCATAGGGACTATCAAGCATTTTTATTACAATATATACAAACTAAATTTCGCATTTATTTGCCATGGAAAACTTTTTTCCGATGCGCTCAGCTTAAATGTATACCGTACAGCAGTAAATATCCTTGTCGTCAATGCAAATTTATCGTGAAATTATAATGGGATTAAAATTTGCATATATAGCTTTGAAATCTGCAGTTTTATGGTATACATATGCGCTGAGCGCATTGGAAAAAAGTTTTCCTGGGCGAATAATGGTGAAATTTAGTTTGTATATATTGTAATAAAAATGCTTGATAGTCATTATGAACGTATCGTAAATATAGGCTTATTTTGATGGGCCTGTCCTTTTAATATAGGCAGGAAGATATATAAAACAAGATGCTGCCATCAAAAAACACAGAAAAGCGAATTCAACGGACGGCAGTCATTTCAAATTCGTCATTTTACTTTGTGTATAATTGAATAGAGGAAATAATTGTGAAACTTTACCAAAACCAAATTATTTGAAATTAACCCAGGGAGTGAACTACTAGGCAAGCGGAGTTACTAGATTACCGCGTGATTACGAAACGTATGGGGACAACGACTTCACAGTCAAGAGTATGTAAATTTTTTCGGAAAATATCTGCCTATGAACTTTTCACATATAAAACATGCGTATATGCAGGTATCAAGATATGTTTCGCAATCCTACGGTAGACTAGTAACTATGCTTCTCTAGTAGTTCACTCCCTAGGTGACATTTCAAATAAGTTGGCTTTGGTGGAGTGTTTTCTCACATCTTTCCTATATCCTGAGGCGACTTACATGGAAATATGATTGGTTTAGCATGGGCATACTTATATACAAAGTTTCAATCATAAGAAATTCACATAATATGAAACAAGTGCATATGCATATGCATACTTCGATATTGTGCTGCGGAACTCTTTTTATACCCGAACACGAAATTTTCATTTCCGTTACGCACATCGGTATGCAAATTAGGCCTCAGTTACTCTTTTATGTAATAAGACTAGTAGTTCACTCCCTAGGTGACATTTCAAATAAGTTGGCTTTGGTGGAGTGTTTTCTCACATCTTTCCTATATCCTGAGGCGACTTACATGGAAATATGATTGGTTTAGCATGGGCATACTTATATACAAAGTTTCAATCATAAGAAATTCACATAATATGAAACAAGTGCATATGCATATGCATACTTCGATATTGTGCTGCGGAACTCTTTTTATACCCGAACACGAAATTTTCATTTCCGTTACGCACATCGGTATGCAAATTAGGCCTCAGTTACTCTTTTATGTAATAAGATATCCGTAACGCACATTGGTATGCAAAATACGCTACAGTTACTCTTTTATATAATAAGATATTCGACGTAAAATGACGAATTTGACGTGAATGCCTTCCTTTAAAAGGAGAGAAATAAATGATAATTTTGATAAATTACCATCGCCGGGCCATATATGCAATTGCGAGGACCACGCGGAGAATAAATAGCCGACAGTTTATCGACAAGTAGTGTGTGACAAGTGACAATAACTGCAGCATACTCGTTGTTGTGAAAAAATTGTTGTGATGATTAGATTTTGGAGTAATCCCAACATATTAAGGTATTCCAAGGAGAAGCCAACATGACTTCTGGTAATCAATATCTTGGCGAGTTTCTTCTCACCGATATACAACGTGCCCCAAAACGAGTCCCGTCGTTTGAAGTGACTTTCACAATAGATCTTGACGGGATTTTACATGTGTCTGCCATTGACAAGTTCACCCAATCGAAGAAAAGCATCAAAATAAATGAACTGAGCGGAGGACTGCTCCCGGTAACACGTTGACTATTATAATAATAGCAAAATAAAAAATACAGCATTACAATGATTACACTTGTTTTTTGTTTTTTTTTTTTTTTTCAGGAGGAGATCGACCGTATGATCCACGAGAGTGACCGAGACCGAGGAAGAACCGATGCCATTAAGGATCTCGAGGATACCGCTTACGATCTGAAATCCGACATTGACGATATGAAGGAAAGCAAGAAAATAACTGCAGCAAATGCCAAGATATTTACCAACATGTTCGTCGAAGTGCTCGAATTACTGGCTGGAAGTCTTGATACCAGCAAAGAGGAGATTTTACGTAAAAGGGAAGAACTGCAGGCCACATTTGATAGAGTCACGGCAGAGCCCACCGGCACCAAAACACCTGCGAGACGCAGCTCCCCCACTCCCACCACTGCCTCCAAAACAAGCGCGAAACGCAGCGCCACCAAAACTGACACCTCCACCACCTCAACAACTGAAGAACCGGATCATGAGGAAGACACAAACGAACAACCTGCCGAATACACTGGAATGATGGGTCTCATTTGGAGAGTTCTCGGCTACTGATAACTTGAGCCAAGTGGAGACTTCAACACCAAGCAACATCGTTTTTAGCTTTGAACCTACTAAATGTGTAAAATTGCAATAAACTGTGAATATTACTCCTGTTATAAGGATCTCAAATTTGGCAAGATGTGTTTGGGTTTGAAAATCGAGGTATTGGCGGGCAGTTTGAATTCTCGGGTTATCTTCGTAATATCAAAGAAACAATTTCAAGTTGGTTGTCTATAGTCTATGGCTCCATCCACTTCTTTAACTTGGACTTTTTACACGTGGCACCCCATAGCCGACATGTTTGTTTGTCACTAATACGTGCATTTTGTGGTTTTTTACTGGTTCAGGTAGATGAGTATATCCGACATAAAAACCCCAATATTAACTGCCTGCAGCCAAGTGCATGCGAGGAAAGTCCAATAAGCTCAAGAACATAAGACGCCTTCTTAGGGTCGTGTATATAAATAGGGATTATCTTGTACATATCCACAGGTCCACAGTCCACAGTAGCACGAGTGCTAACAATACATCCTGGAAAGTTGTCTTGAAATGTGTACTTTTTCGCACTGGTGGCGCCATCCGGTACATTGGGCAACATATCATCTCCACTGACTTCTTGGCATAAAACGAAAGTAGCTTCAGAATCTGTCGGTAGAGAGCAGCAGCTGACAGCCAAGACGAATTTCAATAGAGCAAAGCGGGAGTGTCACCAATCATATATTTAAGTACGGGTCTCTCTAACGACTCTTTATATGCAACTTGTATAATAGATCTTCTTATTTTCCTATCCTGTTGAAATTCTCCTCTCATCCTCATGTTATGCTGGTTTGTACGTTTTCCGCGAGTAGTAATATTTACAACACTTAATCGTTTGGAAGAAAACTGCAGAGTACGCCACACAAATAGTTGTCTGTGTTTATCAGTTGAGCTATTATTTCAAGCGGAGCAATTTTTCGCAACAAAAGAGAACTGCAAATAGCGAAGGCACCTTTGCAGGCTGCATGCGATAAGAACAGTATTAGGCTAAAGCAAACAGCTTTGATTCATATTGCTCACCTGCGCTTTACGACTGTTTTACTGTCATGCTTTGTTCGCTAGAGCCCTAATACCGTGGTCATGCTTTGTTCGCTAGAGCCCTAATACTGAATCTCTTACCATTAGGGTAAGGGAAAAAATGCGATTAACTAAAAATGTTATCTATTTCGTTGATTGGCTTAGAAAAGTGGAACGAGAACTGTGATCACAAAATAGTTTACTAAACATTTTGTTTAGTGGGGATGGGCGGAAAAATAGGTAGTTTCTACATGATGTTTGGAGAAATTGCTAGTTGAGAATTTGGTCGCATTGTCATTGTGATTTCCTCAGCATTGGAATGTATTGACAACAACATGGGTGGTGTCTGACGTTGTGATGAATGAATGATGACTGATGATAACATATTTGTTGGATGATGAAAGTTTTGTAGCTTGCATACTTTACAATTACAATACTATTTGCGCGATCTTGTTTGACAAGTGACAAGTGTGTTTGGGTTTTAAATGGAAGAAAATTATTTTAAGGCATTATGAATCCTCGGTTTATCTTTAGTAACATCTAAAATGGTATAGCCGTACATTCAATTACAATTACATAATCTTACTTGTGGCTAATACCTGCTGTGATTTTTTAGGTTTCGTACGTATATGCCTCTCACAAAAAGAACGTATTAGCTGCCTATTACCAAGTGCTGGAGATCATAGTGAGATCAGCAACTTAGGGCACATTCTTAGGGTAGTCTGTATAAAAATGGGGACCGTCATGTACGTAGTCACAGTAGCAAGAGTGCCCGCACTACATCCAAAGTTGCGCTGAAATTGTGTGTACTTTTTGGCCATCTTGGCATATTCGGTTCATTGGTCAAAGCAACGTAGTATTTTCACTGTCGGCTACTTTTTTTCATAATCCTCATCTTCCGGCAGTTTGGAACATTTCCGCGTGCAGTCACTCTGCAAATCTTAATCGTTTGAAAGATAACTGCAAAAGACGCCACACAAATATTTGTCTTCGCACAGCTGCGCCATTATTTCACGGGTACACTTTTAGCGTCAAGAAGAGAACTCTCAGCGGTGGCGCTTTTCAGACTGTTTGCGATAAGAACACCTTAAGCTAAAGCAAACTCTTTTGATTGATATCACACACCTGCTGTTTTACGACTTTTTTTACGGCCACGAAATAGTGGGTCATGCTTTGTTCGCCTGATCCCTGGTGCTAAACCTCTTAGGGTAAAGAAAAATGCAATAGACTAAGCGCAATCCGGTATTAGATTTGTTATCTATTTCGTTGAAAAAGCACGGGGATGAAAAAAAGAACAAAGAACCGCTATATTTTATTAACTGTTTAGTTTAGTGGGGAGCAGCAAAAAATATAGTTGATTTATTCTGCTTTGTTTTCGTGAACCCGGAATTTGGTAACAATGTCAATGTGATTTGGTCAATGTTCAAAGGAATACGTGGATGATGCTTGACATTAGTGGGGATATGAACATCGTACGCTTCGAAAGATGAAAGTTTTCATGATGAAAGTTTTGTAGTTTATACTACGTATACGTGTGTTGGTCAAAGTGAACCACCGAAAGCACCTGCGGCCATTTTCAACGCCGCGATTCCATCGGGGAAATACTCCCTGTGGGTGGAAAAAGCCACTATAATGGGAGACCGCTCGGGCAGTCACAGAATGGGGTCCCAGCGACTTCAGCGTCCTCACGGGCGACTGTCAACGAGATGGGTTGGCTCGATGGTTAAATTGTTTGGACGCGTCGCAAGATGTCGCGTCGCAAGATGCAGGCCTACATGGCGTAGTGGCGACCTACACTGCTGGTGGGCCAACATCTCATATAAAGGTCTTCAAGTCATTCAAGGTAAGGTAATGGGAGAGAGAAAATAATGTCATTCCCCAAGGATAAATGAGTCGTGAATGCGGTTCCACCAGAATTTTGGCAAACATGTGCCTAAGTTCAGTAACTTTTTGACACAGCTATAGAGCTATATCCTGAGAGGCGTACTTCCATGAATTAGGTGGAATTATCCAGCTATTTTAATATTTTCTTTGTTTGCAAGTGTTGGCACGTTCCCAATCCCATAGTTACAATTAGTTGTTGTTGGTATATACAGTGCAGCGCACAAGTATACGGGCACCCAAAAAAATGTGTTTCTACTAGGTTTGGAGGAAATCTAATGCAACCGCTAAATCAAGCATCGCCAAAAACAAAAACAAAATTATTTTCAGCATAAAGAACAAAAAATATATAATTATATTAATTTTAATGACGCCAAATACTCCCAAGAGTACGCATAAGATTCTAATTTTTTACAGGGATACTCGTCATGAAAAGATCTACAAGGTGACGTTTACAAAATATATACAAGGTGGTTTTCGCGAAATCTGGAATTCAGTTTTTTTTAGTTACAATGTGAGGCAATTAAATTTGAAAATTAAATTAAATTTAAATTTAAATTTAAATATTAAATTCAAATTTAAATTTGTTTTACGCTTTAAGAGCGTGCACCTTTATTCAAGGGTGCAGGATTCAATGTTTGCTTATGACATGTTCCGCAGAGGACCTGAGCAGGAGGCGACGAGTTCCATGACAAATTGCTCGACGTCGTCGGGCTAGGGCCAGGAGGGATCGTCCATGATTCCCTCGCCTGGTGGTGGTTTAAACGTGTCACGGGCCGGAATCGAACTCGGTTCGATTGCGTTAGAGACGAACGCGCTGCCACTGGACCACCAGGCCCCTCTGCAATTACAATTAATATAATTTAAAGAAAAAATTACTATTTATGCTGCAAACCAGCCTGTTTTGGTTTGTTTGTCGGGACTCTTTTTTTTCGTGAAACACCGCCCCGTTTCCGAGCATAATCGATATCGAACAGTTAATAATGAGGAAATGGTGTTTTTTCGCGGGAAAGAAGTGTTGCGGTCAGTTGTGTGAGTGTGTATTGAACGTCTCCATCTAAACAAGATGCACCTTATTGTTTAGGGTGCGATGTCTTCTCCTACACACATAAATATTATGTATTTAAACTATTTAAAGCGTTACCATATGTGCGATTCCGCTTTTTTTCCGAATATGTTACATGAGTTCTTTTGTTCTGTTCGCTTGAGTTTCGTTGGGTTTTGGAAAATTCTTATCAGCGGGCTGTTCTTGCCTTTGCACAGACTCAAATGCGTCCCAAAAGGAGAACTGAAGCCTTTATTTTTTATTTGCTAGCATTGATATTTTACACCGAGTAACATAACTTGTTAATGTATTCATTCGAGGTTTTTCACAGTCTTTTCACATACCATACCGGCCTTTTCACATTTTCACAGCCTTTTCACACGGCTATTTACCACAACGCTCCGTTCACCGTGAATTTATTTTCACGACTTGTGGTTGAACTAATATTTATTATCAATACTCTCTTGTGCAGGGTAATACCGATGGATTCCCTTGATGAAATGGAAGTGTTTGAGGTTATACGTAAACAAAACGGCAAGTGCTTTCAAAACACTATTTTCAAAACACGTACGCTCGTTGGTCTGAGCCTGATTGCGTAGTGGTTATTTCCACATTGCAATTTTTTCAGACGAGCCTACGCCACCGAGAAATGCAAGAAGGGTACATCGTGCTAAGGAGAAGACTGATTATTTTCAAAAGATTGAACCATATGTAGGTATTTTGTTTCTTGCTCGTGTGGTGAAACGATATGAGCGTGATTACTATGTGTTTGTAAAACGATTTCATAAGCTAATATGTTCGCTTTTGATGTAGTCTACTTGTCTACTTACTATTTAGTGCTGTTCCACAAGATTGAATACATATGTTCATTGGGGCCACAATGAATAATAGGTAATTGGCCTTGTATACTTCAGCTTGCCCGTCTCCGCACTGTACCTCAGTCAACGCAAATTGTTGTTGCTGCAATTATAGTGCTTCTTCTTGTCACCAAAGTGTATGTCATCTTTTCACCACACATTTTTGCCGGAGTGGAAAATCAGCTTCATGAAGAACTGAAGGTGAGTACTGACAATTTTTTTAAGTTGCGACTCTTTTTATAGTCGCGTGCACGCGACCATAAAAAGAGTCGCAAATTGAAAAAAAAGAAGGTTGGAAAGTTATGTTTCAATATGAATAGCTTATGTGTAACGTTGTTAGGTCCGCATTAGCTAACTACGAATTTACGAGTCTACAAGCTTCTTTTAGGCAAACATGACACAAGAAACCGAAGAACTGAAGGAGTCTATAACAAACGACTATGAACGAATGCGGGAAGAGCTTGAGAAAATTCTTGGTGAAGTTCAGTTGGCAACTCACATCTTGCAAGCGGAATCCGCGCGTGTTGCAGAGGAAAACAAGCTACTTCGTGCTGAATACGAGACAATTATTTCGAAAAGACGAGAATACGAAGAGGAAGACGAACACCAAACAAAAAGGACAACTCCACTCTCGAAGGTAGGTGTACTTGTAGCAAATTTAAGAAAATTATCAACACTGGCTATGGTGGTGAATAAAAAAACACATTGGCGAATACAAACAATCAAGCAAACAAACAAATTCTCGCATAAAATTATTTTTGCGCTACATGCACGCTCCTGTGGGGAATTCAATACAATATTTGAGATTGGAGCATGTGGAATTGTGGAATCCTGTTGAAAAGAAGCGGAGGTCCTTTAGACGATGCAAGTGCAACCCTCTTCAGTATTGAAAGAGGAATGGTTGTTTTGCAGAAGAGCCGAATGCGAGAAAGCGAAATAATGTACGGTGAGCAACAATCGTCACTAGATGATATACTGGACCTCTTTGGAGTGGATAATCAAGATGTGGACGACGAATACGATCAAACCGTTGACGGATACAGGGTAAATACAATCGAAACCTTTATATAACAGCCTTGGTAAAAACCATCGATCACTATATTGGTGTTTTGCAGAAAGGACACAATCGCGGTAGCGATGCAGAAATGCATGCAAGAGAAAGAGAAGACGCCCGGCAATTGGAAATTGAAAGGTTTGAAGAGGAGTTGCGCCGAGCTGAGGAGGAAAGGCAATCAATGAGGGAAAACGAAAGGAGAACGAAAGCGGCACGAAAACCCTCAGCGGATAGAAAACGACGCGGTTATAACACTAGAGAACCACGGGTAAAATTATAAAGTCTCATTTGTTTAGATGACCAATAATTTCCTACTAATAATGATAGCAGACACTCTCATTGTTTAGTTAGTACTAAAAAACAGGTGAAGATATGCTTCAGACCCTTGGTTACCTGATACTCCGGACAGTTTTAATCTTAATCACGTCACTTGGAACCTTGATTGGTATTTGCGCCACCGTTGACAAGGTAAGAAAATGTTCCTTTCCTTTTCGTTCCCACGCATGTGCAACTACAATAGTATTATCTTGTATTACTGACAGAAAAGAGATGCAGGCTTATTGTCAAAAAATAATGTTGCAGATCGTGAACAAAATCCCATTGTCAAAATCGGTTATGTATGCTGCGTTCATTCCACTTTTCTGTTTCCTCTCCCTATTGGTAAGTTATTGATTTACCCAGTTTTATGTGAAAGATGTCTAAAGATCGTCCACAAAAATTCCTGAAAAGAACATATTTGACATATTTGTAGGCGGCAACTGCTTTCAAAGGAACAGTGGTTTCGGTGAATGTCGCAATATCACTTGTGGTCCTGATTGCTGTTTTTATTTCACCGCGTCTTGTCAAGGAAGATGTAAGTGCAATCTGAAGTTGAAGTGAAACGACCTTAATATCCCCAACTGAATACGTACCACCAACAAAAGGCACAATCTTTGTCATGGTACGTAGAAAAATAGTAAACGTCAATATTTCATTTCAGGGCAGGAGCAACGCATATCTCGTCTTTTTTATCCTTGCTTCGTGTGCGGGTAGTATCTTTCAGTTGGTAAGTTTCCCACCCTTTTTCATGAGACTCCTTTTTTATGAGACATCAATATTTTTATCTTGCTATATTGTAAAGTTTCAGATTTCTACTGTACTCAGCATATGGAACCTATGACGTGCACATAAGCGATGCTTTGCTGGTATTTAACAACAACATTATCAAAATGTATAGTGCCTTCTTCTTGTAAATCGTTACAAATTGGAGAATATACTAGTTGTTGTTTGGTTTTTAATTAACAATTTACCTAGAAGATTTCTCGTGAACAGTTTACCTAGAAGATTTCTCGTGAACGGATTTCTCGTGAACGATAGGATACTGTTGACTTTTGTGAGCTCCCTGTTTTAGTCCTCTGGTTTTCTAATTCATGCACAAGCTTTGCATCATGCTAACCTTATGTGTGCTTTGCATACAAAAACGTAGTAATATCTTTGAGGTGTTTATTTCATTTTGGAGTAATCTTTGAGGTGTTTTCTTTCTGTGTTGGATTTACTTTGCATGGCTTATCTGTGTTGTTTCCCGATAAAAATCCCGAAACACTTATTGAATGTAAAGATTTTGATAGCCAAACGGCACCGCAAAAGGGAGTGAATCGTTTTCTTGCGTTCGTGACGTGATTCTGTCTTTGCTATCTTACATGTTTGGAAAATAATTACTCTAGTTGCAAGAGTATTATGACGCATGTCCCAGAACATAAAGAGCTATGGTGAATTGAATATGATAACAACGAAAGAAGAAAACACGAGCAGAAGGCTTGTTGTTCTAGAGGAAATTGTTTAAAAACTCTTTTATATCTTTTATATCTTTTATAAACATGTGTTGGCGTGTAAGGTCTGCAACCCATAGGAAAGTGAATATGCCGAATTGAATATGTCCTCTGGTTTCATAGCATGCATACGGCTAATACTCAGTTTATATATATATATAAGCTTTTTTATTTGTTAGGTATTGGAAGTTGAGTTTCGTGAAGGGAATGACACAATAGAGGCATCTTGCGCAAAGCTGTGTGTTCCCGAGAAAACTTAGTATTACAATTGAAATGCGGTATTATTATTGCTCAATTTATTTGACGGTCCTCCCTCCTTATCTATATTGCCGGTCGTCTAGCTGCCGCCTGTCAATTCGGAATCTGTTTGCCACAAAATGTGTTATTGAGGAGAGGGCCTACATCAAAAATATCTTATCTTTGTTGCTAAGCTCTTTTTGTCCTTTTCTCACGGACATGGTGTCAGGTGCTGAAGTAGAACAAAGAGGTCCACGATCCACATTTCTTATCTTTTCTTTTACGTTCCATGTGTTAGTGTTCGCACGGAGCTGGGAGTCAACGACTGTTATCTTTCATGGTTTAGTGGAGTGAAAGAAAGGGTAAAAGGAAGAATCTCGTATCTGTGCTCGTGCGTCATGTAGCCTTATGATTTGAATGTGTGTAAACTAAGAACACTGCAGTTACAGATATTCATTTTAAAGCGTATGAGGGTTTTGTGTGATTTTCATTTTTAAAAAGAAGCAACTGGAACACAGCCGTGGTAATCCTTTGGATCTTGCTGAATAAAACATGACTACAGCTTGAACTGGGTTTTGTAGCCACGCCCTATGTACAACGTACAACTACGAAGAAAGTGCTCAAGTCGGAATGCTGCCACGTCTTATGGACTTTGATACGACTATCGAGAAAGTTATTATCGTTTATTTTTTGTGTACAACTCTGGCGCCATGCAACATCAGCAAAAGTCTCTCTAAAATCCCTTATCTATTTCGCCTAAAGAATGGCAAGTTCTGCTTCAACACGCATACGTGTATCCAAATAAGCAAAAAATCAGGGGTCGGCAAAAAATTACAAATAGCGGATATTTAGTCTATTCATTTAAGCACAACTAACATGCAATGTGACAAACTCACATGTTCCTGTTTATTGTTACGTAACAGACGGCTATATTTCATTGCGTAGTGAGTTACAAACTCTACACCGTTATATAAAAAATGATTAAATTAACCAAAATGATTTGCTAAATACATTAGAGACTAATTGCTGTACTTATATTTATGTCCGCTGTTGTCTTGCTCTTATAATTAGCTGATCATGTTTCCTATTGAAAAGAAATGGAAACCCCAAAGACTGATAAAAGACAAATTCTCGCGGCAGTTCCCAAAAAGATTGCTACAAACAACAATTTGCAACGACACTTAGAAATTATAAAGCGTTAAATGAAAATCTTGTTATCGCTACATGTTTGAAATGAAAGGACCATACATGTTGGGGCCCGATTATGATCGTCTTCTAGCTGTTTTTTTTCGTGCACTGTCAACAGTCAACACTAGTATTCGTCTGGGGAAAGTTAACAGGTTATGAAGACCTACTATTAAATCGGGTTGATTCGCCACCTGAGGCAACCCGGCCCTGCTCGTGTGAACCGTGTGTGTGTGTGTGCTAGGGTGAATCGGTTGTGTGCTTGCGAAAAAGGGTGCGTGTAGCTCAACCAGTGAGTGCTTGTCCGAGTAGACAAGTGATGCGGGCTCGATTCCGCCCCACGCCATTTTTCGCACAAGACACAGATTACACTAGTGGAGCCAGGTGGGCTTGCTGGAAATATAAAATGACAGCAGGCTTTTGTTTCTGCTTCCAGCAGTTGAGTTATTTTTTTCAGTGAAATTTCCTTGCGACAAAACGCAAAAACACCAAAAAGCGGAGTAGTGTTATATGTATAGGCGGAAATGACTTTGACCAAAGACTCGTAGAATACTGCGCCAGGGACTTCATGCAAAACCTTAACATTGTTCGTCCGCAGTATAAAAATATTAAAACAAGAACATATTAAAACGAAAAATATTAAAACAAGAACGCATGATTTTAGGATCCTTGCATTATCGTATTTCGTATTGTAAATATCATACACATATGACTGGAAACGTGTGTTACTGCGTGATTTTCAGCTCAGGCTCAAAAAGCGCGGAAACCATGGCAAGTTATGTTCTGGGTATATATCTTTCACATAAGTGCATGTTTAGGATCTCTTTTCAGACAGTAAAGCTCGTCATCGGTTGTTGGTTGCGTGCGAAAAGGCGAAGAGAACTCTTTCCACTCAAATGCAAGCGGATGTTACCGTCGCCTATCAGGGTACTGATCTCAGTATGCAACTAACACGCGACATTCTCGAATATCTATGCCGCGAATTCTTCAATAAGGCAATGAAGCTTGTGGAACAAGCACTCACTGACGCCAAGCTTGCCAAAGATGAGGTAGTCTTGTTTTTCATATCGCGAGACATAAGTGAACAGACCTAATATTTAAGGGTGTTCATTAAAAAAAGTAACTAACATACATCTGGTTCCTCAATCGATCGATTACGGCTAGTTCTTTGCAGATCAATGACATCGTTGTTGTTGGCGGATCAGCTCGCATTCCGAAGGTACAGAACCTCTTGCGCAGCCTCTTCAATAACAAGGAATTGAGCAAGATAAGGAACCCTGACGAAGCTGTGGCACGTGGTGCAGCTGTACAGGCTGCCATACTGACCGGACACACATCGACGATCCTGGAACTGAGAGACGTCGTTTCCTTATCCCTTGGTGTTGAGGAGGTCGGCGGATTGATGAGAAAGATTATCGCGGCAAAAACACAAATTCCTTGTAGTGAGAGCCGGTCGTTTTTCCGAGTTGGAACTAACGAAACACAAATTACCATAAAGGTGATTATTACATGGATATTGGTAAAATGATTAATTAGTTTCTCTTCATGCAGACCCCTCAAAAACCCAGTATCCTAACTTTTCAGGTCTATCAAGGAGAATCCGACTGGGTAACGGAAAATCGTTTCCTAGGATCCTTCGTCATAACAAGCCTACCACCTGTAGTAGACGATAACAGTGGTGAAATTGATATCACGTTTAGTATTGCTGAAGATGGAATCATCAGTATCACCGCAGTACACGGAGGAAACATCAGGTAGTTTTTTTCGATCTTGGACTAGATTTCGTTACAAGAAGAAAATTTGAGAATTTGAGAAGAACAATTAATGGAGTTGACTGTTGTGTTTCTTCAGAAAATTAGCAAACCAACTTGTTGCAGGCAAATATTGATCGCCTGATCTAAGTTGAGGAGGAGAAGAATATGATCCTTGTTACACAGCTCAGAGGCTTATTTTTCTAAAAAAAAATAAGCATGGCATGACGGGCTGTTCCGAAGAAATTTTTAAGCATTTTTTAAGCAATTTTTAAGCAACAATAAATTAAAATATTTTATCTGTCAAATAAAATATTTTAATTTATTGTTGTTGTTATATGTTATATGTCACTTTCCGTCATCCCTTTTATTTTTTTTGCAATTTAAAAGTGTTTGTTAAAGGAGGAGGCTCACTAGAATGAAGTGCTCAAATGGACGTTTTGCAAGTCATTTTGCAAGCCGGCAAAAAATTTGAATGCCCACTATGGAAATCAACTATTTACTACGATCCAAAATTTTTAGAGACCATTGTTTTAATTGATTTACTCCTTGCAAGTAAAAGCTTTTGCTTTGTAAAGCATGCCTTTCGGAATTGAATACCATCGTATTTCGATAAAGGGAAACCATTTGAGCACTTCATTCTCGTGAGCCTCCTCCTTTAAACAAAATCATCATTTAGGTTAGGCATGGTCTGAGACCTCGTAATAGTGCAGCACTACCTGCTCTAGAAAAGCATTGTACACTTTGGAAAAAATGATCGGGGCGAAATCGGAGTTTTTTGGAAAAATAGAAATCGGGGTTTTGGGAAATAATCGGGGTGAAAACGGGGTTTTTGAAAGAATCGGGGCATTACTTTATGTGATGCGTATCATATGCAAATTTCCCAGAATAGGTACAATACTGTTTAATACCCAGAAAACCTTTCTTCGCATCAAAACTAAAGGAATGTAGCTCGAAAAAGAGAGGTCGCATTTTCTGGCTGAATGGGATAAGAGCAAATCTACGCTAAAAGAATCGGCTTTGATTCAACTTGCTTTCTTGCTATTTTTGTGTGCTTGAGCTCTAGTACCCGAATTTCTCAGGGTAAGAGAAAATTTGACAGCCTAAGCGCAACCCCCCCCACACGGTGTTAGAATTGTTATCTGTTTCATTGAAAAGCACCCGAGCGACGCAAAAAAAAAGAAAGAACAAAGAACTGCGATTCTCGAATATTGAACGTTTAAATTAGAAAATATTTGATTTCTTTTATTTGGGGAAGTAATGGAAAAAGAAATAATATAAACTAGAAACCATGTCTGTCGGAAACCAATTGGAGCTATATTCTAGTTGAATATACACTTTTTTATTTGCTTGGCATTGGAATTGATTTCGTCGAGGATCGTTTTCGTCGATTTTCTTCGAGGTCGAGGATCGAGGGTTGATTTTCGTCGAGGGTCGTTTTCGTCGATTTTCGTCGAGGATCGTTTTCGTCGATTTTCGTCGAGGATCGTTTTCGTCGATTTTCGTCGAGGATCGTTTTCGTCGATTTTCGTCGAGGATCGTTTTCGTCGATTTTCTTCAAGGCCGAGGATCGAGGGTTGATTTTCGTCGAGGGTCGTCTTCGTCGATTTTCGTCGAGGATCGTTTTCGTCGATTTTCGTCGAGGATCGTTTTCGTCGATTTTCGTCGAAGTCGAGGATCGAGGATTGATTTTTGTCGAGGGTACAAGGGGATCAAAGTATATATTCTGGAAATAAATTAATATAACCATTGAAATACGTATTATTATTGCTCAATTTATTTGACGGTCATCCCTCCTTATCTATATTGCCGGTCGTCGAGCTGGCGCCTGTCAATACCGAATCTGTTTGCCATAAAATGTCTTGTTGAGGAGTTGAGGAGAGGGCCTACATCAAGCATTTCTTATCTTTGTTGCTAAGTTAATTTTGTCCTTTTCTCACGGACATTGTGTCAGGTGGTGAAGTAGGACAAAGAGGTCCACGATCCACATGTCTTATCTTTTCTTTTACGTTCCATGTGTTAGTGTTCGCACGGAGCTGGGTGCAAGGTGCAAGCGACTGTTATCTTGTACGGTCTAGGAAACGGAAAGAAGCGCAAAAGGATGTTATGTCTTACTTAAATATGCCCATGCGTAATTTAATCGTGTGATTTGAATTTGCCACGCGAAACTGAGAGATTGCAACTAGAACAATTCGTATGTGCTTGGATTTTTGTATATTTGTATTTTCCAGCCTAATGACCTTCTGGTGATCTTAAAGGGATCAGCTCACCTTAAATTGTGTCTGTTTTTTTTTTGTTTCTTTATTTTCTATAAGGGATCGTAAAAATTTGGAATAGAAAAAGTAGTGTTCAATTTCAATACTCACGAAGATATTGGATGATAAAGTGTTGGATTGATCGGGCCGAAATGCAAAAAGGGCAATTGTCCTGCCTTGTTTGTATAGGATAATTGCCCATTTTTTGCATTTCGGCCCGATCAATCCCCACTTTATCACCCAATATCTTCGTGAGTACTGAAATTGAACACTACTTTTTCTATTCCAAATTTGTATTATCCCTTATAGAAAATAAAGAAACAAAAAAACAGACACAATTTAAGGTGAGCTGATCCCTTTAAGTGTGTCCTTGGCAGTAAACCACTTTACATGTTAGTTGGTTGCACTCATATGAATCGTCTATTTATAAGTTATTAGTGCTCTTATTTTCTACGCGCCCCTGCTTTTTGTTTATTTAGAGGCAAGTCGTGAAGCAGAACTCCTTGTTTGCATTCTTCATGAGATTAAGATAAGAGCTTTAATTTGAGACTTTATATGATGCTGCATGGCGCCAGAGATGCACAAAAAATAAGCGATAATAACTTCCTAGCTGTTTTATCAGTTCGCCAAACATCATTGACCGTCACTCTTGCACACTTTTCTCGTAGTTATACGGGACACAAAACCCAATACAAAAATCAAAGTATACTACAAAATTAAAAAACGGGAGGTCAAAATTGTTTGCCTAACACAACATTTACCTTTCTTTGGCCAGACAAAATAAATGAACTGTCCAGTGAAAATAAAAAGAAACCAACCTGGTCTTTCGTTCGTGGGCGTAAAAGGCGTTTAATTATTGTATACATGGGAAAGCAGCCCGTCATTGCATGAAGGTTACATTGTGTTGCATTCGGATCCAACGTACATTTACAAAGCGAATTTTTATGCGTTCTCAATTGCTTGATTACAATGATACACCCTCTAGTTCAGATAGAGATACATTATTGAAGCTTGATACACTTGACAATCGACGTAGGAAGGCAGATGCTAGAATGCTCAGAAAAATATTGGCTGGCAAATGCGGCCATAATCTACGTTCAATGTACAAATTCAGGAATTCTAATCTGTCCTCTCGACGTGGTCGTATCAAAATCATAATCCCTCGGGTGACTAGGAATGTTCGCAGACACTGTTTTGTCCATAGAACTTCACTTATGATTGAGAGTAACCCTCGCCTATTCCTGTAAACATGTTTTTATTTGATGCTTTTATTTTAATCAGATTTACATTTTCACGTTTCATAGTTATTCATTGTGGTACTGCCTCGACAAAACTTGTGCGACATTTTATGTTCGTAATAAATGTTATGTTATGTTATGTTATGTTAAGTTACATACATTTGGTTATACCCATTGCAAGAATGTTAATTTATACACAAATCTTCCCTGTAAAATTATCTGGCTCAATTGTTTTGGTCAAAGCCATCCACCCGCAATAAATCAAGCAAAAAAATGTAGGAAGGAGATTGTGTACACAATATGTTTCTTAGCTCTTCCATGTATTGTTAGCTTCATGGATGTGGTGCTATGTCACTACGTACTTACAATTAGAACAAAACAACGAGATGATAATCCTCAGTATCTTTGATTTTGCGTTTTATTGCTTATGTTTGCACGACGTGGGGTAAAAATGAGCATTTCTTTTCGTGAGGAAAATACGGACACTATGAGGAATTGTCTTCAGGCGAAGCAAAATACCGACACTTGAGGAATCCATCTTGCTGGCTCAGTTCATTGCTTCGTAAATTGAGTATGTGTGAGAAAGAAGAGAAAGTGAACTTTTTCAAGTTTTTTAATATAAATCACCAATGCGTTCAACTATTCGGATCGGGCAACAAAAATAATCATAGATTATGATGGGCAAATTATGCGAAAATATTTGGAACAAAACAAAAAGGCAAATATAATTTCATCAACATTGGGTTGGTTGGGGTCACAAGCAATGCGTTACGTTACTCATAAACATTTAATAACAAAAATGCACTTAGTCTTAATCGATGCGCCCATAATTGTATGCCTTTTTTTTTTGCCCACCCCTAGATTTCACTTGTTGGTTAAATGTATTTAAATGAGCAAGATAAGTTTTTTTTGTACGAGTCTTTTGCTGATTCTAATGGTGCCATAATTCAATGCGCTACACTACACCCCTGCTTTCTTACACGAGATAAGAAAGCTGAGACTTAGTTAGCATTGTATAAATAGAGCACTGACAATTATAGTCTCCCTTATCAGTAAATTGCGTCACGATGTCAATTGGAAAGAAAATGGGGAACTTCCTAATCAGTAAAGTATGCGTTATGGCAATTGACGTCACTGTCGTACCAACTGACGTGAGGAAGAATCCTTCTGAGGATTATGTACCATTTAGGTTTTTACCCCAATCAGTTTTTACCCCAATAGCGCTATATGCGAGGAGAGGTAGGGAAAGAATCTTTCTCTCACTTTGAAGTTGTCTCACAATCTTTATCAGTTTTTGACCCTCTTAACCTATAGTGCTATTTTCCGGCCGGCTACTGTGCATCAGATGTCGAATGGAACGGGGATTCAAGTCTATCCAATATCAGCAGACCACAAACTCTGGGATCCTTATTTTGGAAACTTTTTGTACTGATTGTGATTTTTATTTGTGCACTAAACATATAAAAACTAAATAACGGGGTGATTTGAAGTGACCCCATCCCCTTAAAGGAGGAGGCTCACGAGAATGAAGTGCTCAAATAGTTTCCTTTTATCGAAAGATGATGGTATTAAATTTAAAGGGACAGGCACACTGATATAAACTTATATTTATTATTTGATCATAATGTATATAAAGGTATATGCAAAATAGTCATTTGCATATACACCTTTGATGTGCATATGTTAATGACTTCACTTTTTTTTAAAAGGTCTGTCTACGGTACCTTTGGTAGGATAGATCACCGGAAACACGTCCCCAGGGCGAAGCGGAATGAGATTTAGTATGTATATACATATATATTGTAATAAGAACCCTTTATATGCATTCATCAAATAATAAATATAGGTTTATATCGGTCCCTTTAAATAGACAGATTTTGAGACTTCTTACATGAAGTTGCCTCCCCGCGCTGTCTTTGTCTTCATAAGAACACAGCTTAAAATAATTTATTTTAGGCGAGAGAACAACACAAAAAAAAGTTAAATTCAACAGTACAAATGGATCTAAAGTTAGTTTCCAGGTTTAGTTCTGCTCAAACACAAGTACACTGACAAAAACACATGACAAAAACTACACATATTTATGTGAACACTCGTTAGTTCATTTATGTGTTAGCGGTTGCCACCATTTGTCTGAAATCTTTCTCTAGTTGCATCTTCTCCGTATTTGCCCGTTCCTCAGCTCCAGCGCCGAGCAGTTTGGTTATTTGATCACACTTTCCCTTGAAAGCTTGAGATTTTTCTGGGGCAACGGCCAGTCCATTTAGTTCGTCCACCATTTTATAGGTCGCGGTTTCGAAATTCTTCATTGCGAGCGTGCGCTTCATCTCCTTTTCGTTCCTGCGTTTAATACGCTCGAACGCCTCCTATAATAAGTGAAATTTCGGTTTTCAATACAAAACAGTAATTTTGAGTTATTTTCTGCCCGGCGTAGCCGATTATGAGAAAAACAAACCAAAAAAAAGGAACAAACTTCTATAAAGGGACGGGAGCAAAAAATTACCGCCATTTCTTTACACGGTGTACCAGCGCATATTAAAGGAGGAGGCGCACGAGATCCAAGTGTACGATTATTCCTTCTTATCGATAGATGACGGCATTTGCTTCCAAGAAAGATGCCTTACGAAGCAAAAGCTTTTAATTAGAAGGAATAAGTCAGAATAATGCTCAAAATTTTTATCTAAATTCTTGACCGTAGCCTTTGCAATTGTGTGTCCCGAGGGTATCTGGGAGACTCAAAAATAAGAAAATAAGGGTGCCACTATAGCTAGATACCCTCGGGACACATACAATAAGAGCCAGATACCCTCGGGACACAAAGGCTACGGTCAAGAATTTAGATATAATCCTGAGCATTATACTGATTTATTCCTTCTAATTAAAAGCTTTTGCTTCGTAAGGCATCTTTCTTGGAAGCAAATGATCGATAAGAATAAAGAAATGGTACACTTAGATCTCGTGCGCCTCCTCCTTTAACACCCAACTGTCAACTTAATTTGTACCAAATCAGAGTATTTTATTAGTGAACCGACCCAACATTGCTACATAAATTAAATGACGGGCCCATCAAAATAAACATATATTTATCATGATTTTGTAACTTGTATAAGGGGGATTATTATAATATATTTCCACGAAATTTCGGCTAGACTTTATCCCGCTGTAATTTTTCGGGGTCCATATTCGGATAACTATACCGTAGGCGCAAAACAATTGAACCCTTATTTCCTTTCCGCGTATCTCGGGGGAATATGGCTGTATAGACAGATACTCTCCTGCTATGTTCCTCTCCGACCCAAAGTGCCGACCCAACTAAAGCGAAGTCCGACTCTGGGCGGTCCTAGTTTCCGCCCCGGGTCGAAAAATTTGAAAAAGGCGTAGGAGTTGGATCGGCAAAACCACTGTTTGGAGTCGGAGTTGGGTCGGCACCACCACGGTTTGGAGTCGGCACCACCGTGATTTGTACAGAAGCGTAGCCCATAAATTACACCACATAACGGGAGGAAATGTTTATTGCGAATAATACATACACAGTGTATGGCTAAACATTCAAATTTGACGGAGTTTTAGCGAATCTTCCATTGTCCAGTATTAGTATCAGGCAGCAGAATGCATCTTTGATGTTGTGAACTTCCATGGAGCTGGCCACCAGTGTCTAAATGTATTAAATTAAATAGTAAATGAAAGTGTAATACTTATGCGTCATTCTGCGAAGATTACAACTATTAGTAACATATACTCTACGGCTGAGTCTATCTATAGTGAACGATGGGAACCC